>CATNWA010004147.1:0-17877 GCA_951230385.1 Staurois parvus | reverse complement strand
TAAAAAAAAGTCTGTTTTTTTGGCACGATGTTTTGAACAAAAGTTTCAATTACAGAGCAACCACCACAAAAAAAGATGGTGCATAAATTGAGCCGTATGGCAAGGGTTAACGTTACGGCCCACACTCACAAGCCTGTTCCAAAGCTTTGCCATATTGACCTTAAGGGTAAAAACAGTTTTTCAAATACATACTGCGTGACCACTGTGACCTTCCCCCCTGCAACGTCCCAGCCTCCAGCAGCTGAAAAGCCCCTGCAAAATTTATCAGTCAGGTCTCATCCCTACTCAAATCTAATTCTGATGATGCTATGCTGGGTAAAGACAAAATGATGGAAACAAAGGGAAGCCAGAGGCATGGCTCACAGACAAAAACCCCCCAAGTGACCATAGACTGTAAAAAAAGTTTTTGGTTCTCAAATTCTGTCCAAGAAGTGTAGCGAAAAAATTTAAATTAAAACACCCCTTAAACATTAAAAAATTTTAAAGGGGACTAAATTAATACATTATTAATATTACAATTTGATCTCATAATTTACAAGCACGCAAAAGCTCAATTACAGCTTTTTTTTAAAGGAAAAGTCATTTCTCACAACTCTTTTTCCTCCCTTTTAATCCCTAACAATTTATTTTTCTTCGGTCGAGACTCTTTTGGCCCAATGTGTGGGAAGAATGCCCCAAGGAATGGCCATGCCTTAGGACATTCTCTCTGCAGCATTCAGGACATCCCCCACCACGGGAGGACTAAGGTCCCTTGATTCTTTCATGATAAAAAACCCCCTGAAAAAAATTTTGTAGGTATAGATATCATTTTTTAAAAGGGTGCGGGGGGTGCCAAAGGGTGGGGGGGGCAGAATTTTTTGATGATAGATCTGGAGATCGTTTTTTGATGTAACAGAGAAAAACTTCAAAAAAACATGTAAACAAAGTCCACTAGGGCCTGCAAAAACATGCCTAGCGTAATCCTGCTCCCCTGTAGTTAGTACACCCATTTTTAAGTAAATCCTGGGGGAAAACAACTTTTTACAGTTTTTTTGATGTCTGTTATGAGCCAAAAACCAAAAAGCGGACAGTTTACGCCTGAGATTTTGGGGAGCAAATGCAATTAAAAAAGTATAGGTGCTTCAAAAGAGGGGAGGGGGAAAGGAGGTTGGCAAGGATCTGAGATACAGATGTTTTTTAAAAGAGAAACAAAGAAAGGGGTAAAAACGCACTATGTTAAAAAAAAAACCCCCCATAAAAATACAGGGGCCTGTATCACACGCATCGAAAAGAGCACTATAAAGCTAGGTTCACACCTAGCAGTTTGCGTTTGAGTCTTTTTTTCGCATGCATTTTGCACAAGTATTTTTGCCACGCTTGTGGCTTTTTTTTTTTTTTTTTATTTTTTTTTGCTAGGCAGTTTTTAAAAAAGCATTAAAACATAAAAAATGAAGAAAACGCAATACAGCTTTCTGCACGTTTCTTTTGAAGTCTAAGAAGCAAAAACGCAACTTTTGCACCGGGGTGAAAACAGGGAGGTGGGGGAACAATCCCATGGGAAATTGTTAAATGGACTGTATGTTTTTCTGCGAAATGCTGGGGAAAAAGCTTTAGGTGTGAACCCGGGTTTTCGTTATATGACTCCCTCCCCCCCACCCCACCAATTTTTTGGTAAAAAACCTGTGCTTGATACGAATCATAGCACATACATACCCTTTGGATATTTGTAGGAATCTAAATCTACACCTTAGGGCAAGCCAACATGAATCGAAAAGGGAAAACGCAGCCCGCTTCCTGAGATTGCTGTGGATTCAGGCAATGCGATTTTCGCTTTTTTGGGGGTTAATTAAAAAGGACACACCAAAGTAGTCATCCCTACTTTTAAAAAAATGCACTCTTCAGTTGCAGGAACTGCCGTCCAAGCAACCCGGAAAGGGTAAATGCACTGTGTTTTTGATTCCATTTGGGGTGTCCCTTGGAATCTTGAAGCTTGCAGAAAATTGCACATTTTAAAAAATGGCGGGGGAAATGTGTTGGAACACGTTTCCTGCCTGCAATCGGGTGTGCACAAGCCCTAAAATCGTATACTTTTGCAGCTTATCTCTGGGTAGATGTGTTTTTGGTTTTCCCTTATATTCTTTTTTAGAAGAGCAAAAATTTTAACCCCTTGTTGTTTATTAACTCGGGCTGCTGAGGGGGATACCTTGTCATTTAGCAAAGTTAATTCTCTTTATGGTTAAGTTGTTTTTTTCCTGTAATCCTTAATTAACCTTGGAATTTTCTTTGCATTATGTTGTGAATTAAGGTCAGAAAATAAACATCTTACATCCCCCATTTTGGAAAAGAGAAACCATAAAAAAAGATTAAGGCTGCATAAAAAAAAAAATTCAAGGGGGGAGATTTGTATTTTTTAAAAATGATAATTGATGACTAGTTTCCATTAAGATCGCAACTCTAAACGAATGCAGGTTTTTAAAAAAACCCCTTTGATCCTTTGATCACTAATTTTAAATTTTTTAGTCAAAAAAATTCAAAAAAATTTTGGGGAAAAAGTGTAATTTATAATGACAGTGGCCACTTTTAATCACCTGTTCACAAATTCTATCACTAAAATGCCCTTTCTTTGTTCTGGATTGACAACAAAAATGGGTGAAATCTAAAAGCCCAGAAAACCGTAATGAAAAAAGAATTTACCACTGGACAATTTTTTGCCCCAAGAACATTTCATGACATCTTCCATTGGGGCCAAATCATGTATTCTCCATGGGGGTTTTTTTAACAAAATTGAAAAAATCAAAAAAAACACACCTGGAAATTTTTAAAGGACATTGTAGATACCTTTTAGAAACCCGTATAGCGGGGTGGACAAATTGGGGGAATTGCACAATTCAAGTAAGTGTCAAAAAGGTGTATTAAACTGCTACCTTTTAAAGAAAATGCCGCAAGCATTTTCCTGTAAAGAACAGAGTTTTACAGGCAGAAAAGCTATTTGGGGAATTGAAAGAGTAATGGAAATGTACAAATATCAGTTCCCATCTTTTAAAGGGAAGCGATCTATGAATAAGGACAAGTGGTTGTTTTAATAGCTCCGCACCCTCCCATTCATAGATCATGTTCCATTAATAGAAGCTTAGTATAGCTTCTATGAAGGGCAGATCTGGCAAAAAGGACATGCATAGTCAGGCTTTCATGAAGGGAGCCTGTGACAGTCCCTTAGCTGTATTAAACCCCACCGCATAGGAAAGATTGCAGCAATTTGGCGTGAATGATGGTGGAAGATTTTTACCTAACAAAAGAAGAATCCAGGCACAAGGGGAACATTTTTACATTACTGTTATAGTTATGTCTTCTTGTGCTTGATTTGTATTCTGTTTGCTTTGGCCTGCATCATGGTACTATTTGCTTATTTGGGGAATTTGGCTTTAAATGAAACTTTAATGAAAGTCGGTTGAGTTAGCTGTTTGTCATTTGCTATAGGCCAAAAAATAACAAGAGACCGTTCTAAGCCATTTTCATTTGGACAAAGCTGATTTTGCCCTAAAAAAACAAAGAACACTTTAGTAAGTAAACCATCTCATATATTGAATATTAATATTTGTACAATAATATTCTTTACAATTTATATTTTAATTATTTTTTTATTAGAATATGGAAAAGCCCTTTTGTGTATAGGAATTCCTTAAAAGTGAGCCAGGAAAACTTTAACCACAGTTAGCCAGAATCTCATTTAATTCTTTTTTTACCCCCAAGCATATAAGTTATGAATCTGCTAGTAATTGGGGTTGTATTAATTCCCAGAGTTGCATCAAAAGCCAATTAATTTTAAATTTCCTCGGTCTAGGATGAGCGGAAAAAAAATGCTGATTTTTATCTTGCTCTTGAATATACCGTAAACACCTTCTTTAGCTGACCTCAATCTGCCTCACTCATTGTCACTGAACAAACAAACAATTACGCTAAGAGCAGTTATGGCAGAGAGCAAGTCCAGAAAGACAGACAGAATCACTAACTACAAAGGTCAAATGGAGCATCTGACAGATTACTGCTTATGACAAGCAGATCTAGGTGCAAACTGGCCAGCTTTGTTCTAGTGAAAAGCCTTGGAACTATAAATGTTCTCAGTTACATGCTTACCTTATTCTTTCTGGCTGTACTTAATTTAATTTTTATTGGTGTAACAGTGTGCATGCTATTTTTTTTCATTATGAGACTACTGGCTATATTCTTAATAACATGTCTGTAGACTGCGGGTGTATAGCATCTAGTCAGCAGTCAGTTTTTATTAGCTTGCCCCCAGTAAAGCTCTCAGTAGGGACATAGGAGGGACAAAATGTACAGCCATGATTCAACCCACACTCACTGCTAAAAACTATATTTAGATTCCTCTATAAAAGTGTAGTCTTGAGACTTACCCCTTTATGTGTTTAGAAGGGGAGGGGAGGGCTGGAGGGTAAGCTACCTGATCAGCTCACACAACAAGCATTAAATAACTGCTCAATTTGCATATAAAATCTAATTTGGAAACATCTAAAACACCTGTCCAGACTCCCCCACATTTGTTTCTCTACACACACCTGATGCGCACCTAGGCTTTTCGGGACATATATAGAAGTGCACAGACAAGAGTGTCTGTCCTTAAAGTGATTACAAAACCCTCATTTAAAAAAAAAATGCTGTTAGCTGTCTTCCAGTCCTCTGTAGAAAAAAAATTGCCGCTCTTTAGGCTCTTATCCTAAAGTGGCTCCAATTCCCTTACAGGGACTCAGAGCCACCTTTGCATGTCTGTCCCTGCTAGTGCTGTGGATGAGTGTCCCCTTACAGTCAAAAAAGCTTATAGCTCACTGGCAGCAAGAGCCGCACTCCCCTCTCATCCCTCCATTCTGCTCACTGCCAGCAGCTAGTGAGCGTGTACCGCCCCTGCTGTACTTTGTCTATGAAGGGCACAGGCCGCACTAGAAGTTAGGGAGAAGCAGTGCTAAGGGACCAGAGGCAGTGAGCAGGAAGGGTATTAGGGCACAGGATCGCATTAAGAAAAAAAATGTACAGGGTAATACTGCACTGATGAGAGCTTGACATTACCTAACACATAAAAAAAGAATTTAATACTATTTTAATTTACCATATATCATCTCTGTGTATGTAGTGTTAATGGTTTTTTATGTTCACACATTTATTATTGAGAAGCTTGAGAAGTTTCGGACACATTTAGGTGGTGACTTAATTACTCTTCCTATTATATTAGATGATCTTATACTAATAAGGTAGTCATGTCTGTGATGTCACATATCTTTCTTGTTTTAATGGTAGTTCCCAAAGTCTCTTTACTGAAGTTTAAATATTGTGCATCTCCAGTTCCCGAGTTGTGAAAAACTAATATCTTCTATTGGTAAATTTGGGTGAGGAAGGAGGGTTGGATTTTTTTTTTTTGGCTGCATACATATAAATGAAATGAGATCAGAGATCGTTAGGTATACATTCTGAATGTGCACTAAACCCTCCAAAAACTCTAAAACTGGGCCTTGAAGTGGACCTGCGGCCAGATCATTCACACCAAAAGTATTTACCATATTTTGAGCATGCAGTTACAGCACTTTAAAACAAGACCTCACATGCACTAGTAGGAAATTAATTTTCAAGTTTCACAACACGGGCATCTTAGCTCTTTCCCTATCACTTTTCTATTGCACCAGAATCTTGTCAGCCATGCCAGGCCTCCAATACAATGCAAAAAAAATCACATCAAATGTTTTGCTGCACCTTGTCAGGATTGTGGGTTTTATCCTTGTGCAAACTACAAAACAACAGAGAGAGGGTGCACCAACCTAGTTCATTAGCCATAACTCAATTTCTTTAAAAAGTAATCTAAAGATAAGCTCCACTCAAAGTTTGGGGGAAGCAGTGCTGAGAGGATGTAGAGGGCAGCGAGCAGGCAGGATACTTTCTATTAATGCACAGTTATTAGGGAAAAAATGTACTCCCAAAATTCCCTCCAAAACCGGGCCTTGAAGTGAACCTGTGGCCATGATTATTCACACTACAAGTATATACATATATTGAGCATAGAGCAGCAGCACTTTAAAACAAGCCCTCATTAATCTTTGGAGTCTATAGGTGCTGCTGGGAAATTCATTTTCAAAGTTTCACATTACCAGCCAGGCTGCCTGGCCTCCAGTACAAAATAAGAAGCAGGTGCTTGTAAGGTTGTCAGAAACTGAATAAAGCCTGACTCTAGAGTCTTTGACGTGCCCCTCCTTCCACTCGGTACTCTCTTGTATAGTTAAGTGAAAAAAAAAAACGTGTTATAAAATTTAAAGTACAATAAAATAAATATAATAAAAAATTTAAAAGCACCCCCATCACCCGAACACACTTATACATAATCATAAACACACCCGTGGAAGCACACGGTTGTGAAATACATAAATTACAAAAATACACAAATTGGGTGTTGTCCGCGCACAATGCTGGAGTGAGAGAAATTGTGCTTGGTCTTCATTTATGGTTTACTCTAAACTGATGAGCTTTAAGAAAGTAATAAATAATGTTTTGGCTCAGGAGGCAAATTTGTGAATATCTATAGTCTGGACTGATGCGCTGTAAAGGTCCTATTTTGTTGAATGGCTTACCACACACTACTGTAAGACCACCTAGTAGAAAGTGCATTTCTTTTCAATATGTGAAGCACTAGCACAAGGTAACTATTTAAAAATTTTAAATAAAAATTGTGAGTTATTAACACTGACTTGTGCCTATTACATACAGCAGTTACATAGTTGAAAACAGATACATTCAGCTCAAACCCCTGAGAGAAAAAAAACACATACACGCAAATAGAAAAACACACTCCATATACACAATCATGTACTGGTACCCACAGTTAATCCAGAGGAAGGAAAAACCCCAATAAAGCATGATCTAATTTGCTCCAGTGGGAAAAAAAATTCTTAATGATTCAACAAGAAGCAATCAGATATTCCCTGGATCAACTTTACCAATAAATATTAGTATCCAATTATATTTTTGTGCATTTAGGAAAGAATCACAGGCCTTTTTTTTTATAACAATCTACTGAACAGACCAGAAATCAGCTCCTGAGGGAGTAATTCCACATTTTCTTTCTATTGTGAAGAAGCTTTTTCCGTATTTGGAGAAAAAAATTATTTTCCTCCATATGTGAAGCTTGCCCCCTTGTCCTTTGTGATTACCTTAAAGTGAATACCTCTACACCAAGTTCACTATACGGACCAATTATGTTTTTTTACATGTTGATCATATTCCTCTTTGTCTTCTCTTATTAAGAGAGAATCATTTCAGTTCCTCTAATCTTTTTCTCATAGCTGAGCTCCTCCATGCCTCTTATCAGTTTGGTTGCCCTTCTCTTACACTTTCCTCCAGTTACCCAATATCCTTTCCGTGAACTGGTACCCAAAAATGGCAGCACAGTGGGCTAAATGGTTATCACTTCCACCTGGCAGTACTAGGGGTCGTTGGTTCAAATCCAGCCATGGCACCAACCTGTCTGGAGTTTGCATGTTCTCCCTGTGGACTGTGTGGGTTTCCTCTGGGTACTCCGGTTTCCTCCCACACTCCAAAGATATGCTGGTAGGTTAATTGGCTCCTGTCTAAAATTGTCCCTAATATGTGTATGTATGAATGTAAGTTAGGGACTTTAGATTGTACAAAAGCACTTGAGGGTTAGGGACTGATGTGAATGTACAATATATGTATGTAAAGCGCTGTGTAAATTGTCGACGTGATATAAGCACCTGAAATAAATAAAAGTAAAAAATAAATAATAAAAATACTGAACTGCATATTGTACATGATGGTATTAAAATCATGTTGCGTATGAATTTCAATAAATAAGTTTACTTTAATTATATTGGATTACCAGTTTTCTATCTCCCAAACGTAAACTGAGCCATACTTCAACAACCGACTAACCAAATGCTTTTCCACCGGGGTGCCTTTTTCATGGTCTTCACAGGGAATTAGATGTTTTCTGGCATGGAAAAAACATGTTCGCTCCTGCTGATTCAGAAAGTGCACTGAATTATCTCTGCAGACACAAATAGATGGTCTGGAAACCAGTTTTGGGTCTCCTAGTGTATGAATGAACACAATTGGAATGTTTTTACATTTGAAATCTTTACTTGATCGTAAATGTAAATATTACTTGCTATGTGTCCCTTACTAATTTGATATAAAATAAACCTAAGGGCCAGTGGTAAAGTTCTGAGTATCATACATCAAACAAAAATGGTCTTTCATGGACATTAGGACCAGGCCTTGAAATTTCGCAGCTCGCCAAATGCTCGCCATATGGCAAGTAGATAGTATTATGGTTGGGGGCTCGAGTGTGTGTCCCCAGGGTCCGTCTTTGGCCTGTAGCAGGCTCGGAGCTCAGGGCCGGAAAACTGTCATTGGCACTGGGATTGCCGTCAGACTGGTCAATAGCTGAGCGCAGTGTAAAGCATACAGGATGGAGTGTGTGCTGTGCTATCTGCCGTCCACCTAGAGTGACGGCTTCAGGATATGTGAGTGGTACACCGAAATATACATGCATCGGTCTTTAGAGGGTGGAATGTGGCCTGGCCGTTCATGTGTGTGTGGGTTTGTGTGTGTGTGCATTTCGGCGTAGCGTGCCCCCGGTCCAGGTGGTCCTTGTCTATGTTAAAACGGGCTTTTTCTGGCGGCTTTGGGTGTGAGTACATGGGGTCGTTTGTTATTTGTACCGTTGTTGTGTGGTTGTTGCATGTATGTACAATTGTGCCTGTATGTACATGACGCTCCTGACCCATGAGATGACCACCAAGGGTCACCTGGAATGCAGTGTAGCCAACCGGAAAAGCGTGCCTATTTCTGTGTCAAGAATCATATCTGTGTGTTATGCATGTCTGTACGTGACCTGTGTGTGTATAACATGTGTCTGTTTGACGCCTGTGTGTGTACATGTGTCTCAGCTGCGTGTATGCACCTGTTTTATGTGTGTATGAATCATGTCTGCTGCCCCCGTCTTACAGGTGTCACTGTTTGTGTGATAAAAGTCAGTGGCGAGTAACAACTGTTAGAGGCATGGCCATTGTTGCTGACAGGTCTTGCCAATTTTAAGCCCCTAATATTAGACTTACAACAGAACCGAAATCGATTAGCTTTTTATAAATGGACCAATATATTGATAGGCAAGAATGGAGGTTTCATTGAATTTGTACCAACCAAGGGTTGAATTTGAATACTCATAGTTAATCTACACAAAGAAGTTAAATAATCAAAAGTAGAGCAAATTTCAACATAAGATGGTCCATTTGCAGAACCTGTTTTCAAACAGATCTTCATTGTAAAATTATGTTGCTTTTCATCCTTATTGATCTCTGCCCAAAATGTCAATGAAGAATGTGGTTAGTTCCCTTCAGTTAATGTAATGTGCCTACAATAGGCTATATGCCCCTCTTATTCTTTAAGAGATGGAAGGAGCATTAGAGGTAAGTCTGATGAAACTTCCCTCCCACCATGGTGTAGCCAATGGTCAGGTATATTGGGGCTATATCCTATACAGGTGTATGGAAAGGAATCTAGGATGCTAGTTTACAACTCTTGACTTTATATCCACGGTTGGACAATATGGGATATTTTTGCGTATAATACAATTTTATGAATACCATTTACGAGAATAATACGAATTTATTGTAAATAAACTGTGCGAATCAGCAATGCCCCTTGGTAAATTATCATTACCTAAAATTGTTTGACAAGTTACCATGAGGACAATCGTTGTTTGTTGTGTTACCTTAATAATGATCTTTCGATGGGATCTGCTAGTTAATCTGCAAACAATAAGGCCTTATGCACCCAGCATGCTTTTTTTGGATGAGCATCACAGTTCCTATGGGCTTTTCATTAACCCGTTAGTAGACAGATTTGGCTATTATTGTTTGTCCAGTTGAAGAATGATTTGTCATGCAGTAAAGTGTTTACAAGTTTTGGGGTGTTCTCTTGTTTTATTCTGCCAAATTGGGAGCAAGAGATGGGTATTAGATTTTCCTGAGACTAAATGCTCCTAGCCTCTTTACACTGAAGATAGCGCTCGCCAATACTAAGGAAATGTATTCTATGAGGCAGGGAATGTTGAGTCAAATGCCAACCTGACAGGCCTAGGTGCTGTGTGGACAAGCCGTAACCTAAAAACAGTTACCACTGCACTCAGCTAACTAATTGCATTGTACAGAATAATACCTTACAATTTGTATGTCACGTCTGCCAGTGATTGGTTCACTGCCTGGGCCCACATTAAGCTACAAGTTAGTTGTTTACATGGGCCTCAGCCTCAGTGATACATTTTGGTGAGATACGTTAAATAGGCTCAGACCTCACTAAAGAAACGCAGAGCCAGTATGCTGATAGCTTTTCTCATAACAGCAATGGATAGTGCTCAGCAGGTGTGATAATGAAGTGGCGGAGCAGAAGCAGATCAGGGGGATGGCGTTTGTTCTTGAGGCATGTAGGGCGTCATCCATGATCCTATTAAAACAATACAAATATGGGGCCTTAATGAACTAGTGGTTTTCCAGGGTACCTATTTTCATCAGCTTTATTTGATTCCTTAGAGGACAAACTTTCTGAGAGGCCATCCAGCGATCCCTATTGAACATGGCGAGGATACCAAAAAAATCTCACACACTTGATCAGTCCGCATATGGAAGAAGTCAGTGTGTTTTTGGGGGTACATACATGTATTCCCATGATGTTTGTAGTGTGAGACTAATATCAGTATAGTGACAGACCTGCGTTGAGTACCTAGGCCTTGAACAGGTCTCATTGTCAACTCAGCCCTGGATGACCAGTGTTAAACAAATAGACCATCTATATAGGAACGGTTCAGCCATGCTGGAGGAGCTACTTTGGGGTGTCTATTTTACAACACATGGGGTCATTACAATCATGGGGTGATTTTAGGTACTGGCTCGTTAGCGCTCAAGTAAGTCAAAGTTGATTTAAAAGCTATTTGCAATTCCAGTAGTGACTCTAGATCCCTAGATTGTTAGACGCTGAAACTTTTTTTCGACACAATCATGAATTTACACTTATTGGCCATTTCTTCATGTTTTCCAAAAAACACAGATTGTAAGGGCTCCCAGGTATGACCAGAGGTGTGTGTACTGGACGCGAGGGAAACGCAGACTTCAGATATTGTGATAAACATTTGTAATTTATTAACACTAACAATACAAACATAAACGCAGGTGCAATACTAAACATAATACCAGTGCAAACAAACCCAAACCAAATATGCGCCCACAGATAACATGTACAATACAAGCAAGCGTCGTCAGGCAAGCAAGCCGGGCAATATCAATAGGGCAGGTAGGTACAGGGGGAGCAAGCGGAGAATGGGTCGGGGTCAACAGGCAAGTTTGGTACAGCAGGTAGCAAGCAGCGAGGTACAGAGGTCAGGCAGAGGGATTGGTCCAGGTCACAAGCCAGGACTAAACAGGTTCCAACAGCGAGGTAATACAGAGTCAGGCAGAGGGATGTTCAGGATCGGCCACAAGCAGGGATCCCTGCAGGTAGCAAAGGACCTTTTCACAGAAACATGATGCAGAGACAGACAACAGGGGCCCCAGGACAGACACAACACCAACCAGGCAGAGTCTGTGGGTCTGGCCATCCCCTTAAAATACCCCCATCTGTACAGATCATCATTCCAGGTTTAGCTGGCTGAAAAGGTTGAGTCTCTGATTGCTGGGAGCACCCCATGGGCCAGGCCCCTGACTCTACTGCAGATCAAAAGGCAGGTGAGTCCCACCCACCCATATTGCTGGGCCAGTCCATTCCTAACAGTACCCCCCCCTCAAGGAGCGGCCCCCCCTCAGAACGCTCCAAAAACAGTCCTAGCTGGCAAAATGTTCCACCGCCCGGGTCTGGAAACTGGCGGTGATATCAAAGACTATGGCACTAGGACACACGCGGGCAAGGCACACCGGCTGGCCGTCCACGCAGGCCAACCGGGCTGGACAGAGGCACAAAAGCACTCCGGCAGAGCACATCGAGCAGACACACCGGCAGAGGCACCCGGCACCCACACCGAAGCAGAGCACTATCGGGCAGGACTCCGGTCAGAGGCACATCGAGGCAGGACTCCGGGCAGAGGCACCCCGGGCAAACTCCGGGCAGAGACAAATCGGGCAGGACTCACGTGGCAAGGCACATCGATTACAAGGCGAAGCAGCAGGCAACCCCCCAGGCAGAGCACGCAGGCACCGGGCCCCCCGGGCGGAGCAGCAGGCACCGGCCGCCCCCGGGCACCACAGCAGCCCGGGGGCCCCCAAGGCGGAGCCAATAGGCATTACCCCCGATGCGGGGCCTTTCAGGACCGGGCCCCCGGGCCCCAATCTACAGGCCCCCGGGCGTCAGGCACCGGGCTAAAGCCACCCGGGCGAGCAGCAGGCACCGGCCAACCGGGCAGGCCGTCGGCCCCCGGCGGGCGGCGACGCCGCCCCCAGGAGGGGCCGGGCGGAATAGCAGCTAGGGGCCCGGCGCCGTGAACCCCACAGATTCTAGCAAATCGACAGGCTGAACGGTGCCCCCAGAGCGGCGACAGCATCGGCGACTTAGGAAACTGCCCCACAAGGCGGTGCAACAGGCATCGTGCCCCCAGGCGGGGCGACAGGCATCGTGGACCCCGCAATCAAAACATCGGCATCGTGACCCCACTCAAGCGCATCACACAACCAAACAACCAACAACACTCCCATCGTGGCCCCCCTTTTTTTTTTGGGACAGGCATCGTCCCCCACGGCGGAGCCACGGGCCCCAGAAACCCCAGCACATTCGTCTGGACCACTACACCGGGCAAGCAGGCAGCGGCGGGCGCCTGACCCGTTCGGCATAACCTCCGACAGATCTCCTCCGTACCAGTGGCAATAGGAGCGGCAGTCGCCAGACCCTCCGCAGAAACGCACTTGTCTAGGGCAACCACCCGGCCCTCAGCAAATAACCCAGGACTCCCCAGGTGGATGCGACAGATCTCGGGCACCCTCAGCGGAACGCTGCTTCACATAAAGCTACCCACTGGACTCTCAAAGGCGGTAGCCAGTGTCTCGGGCCCACCGATAGTGAGGAGCGGCCCAGGCCTAGCGGACCACCAGGAGGAGTCAACAGGTCTCGGGCCTCAGGCGAACCGACGCCCCCGCGATGGAAGCGCAAGGTCTCACGGCCCTCCGTCGGGGTAACAGCGCTAATTCCGGACACCGAGGCGGAGCGACCAGCAATACCTCAGGGCCCATTACGCCCCGGGCCAAGCACAAGGCCAACACCGCATACCCCCTAGGAGGTGCGACTCAGTCCCTCGGGGCCCCCAGGCGGCAGCGCATAACGAGCGACAGGACCCCCAGGGCGGACAAGACCGGTCAATCGGGCCCACATCCACAAGCCAGCGAAATGCCGACCCCCTATCGCATTCTACAGCGTCCCGTCATCGGACCCTCAAGCGGAAAAAAATGGCGACAAAACCCCCCGGCGGTGAGAGCGACAGCGTTCTACGATTGGCCCAATAAGCGGAATTGGCGGAAGCCCTCGGACCCCCTGTTTTTTGTCCCCCGACATGTCGATACCCGGCCCCCAGGCGGAGCGGCGGGCGCCGAACCCCACTAAAGGAGCAGCGAAAGGTAACTATAACTTTACCCTCGGCGGTAGCGGCGGGCAGCCGCAAATCCAGATGGAGGCAAAACAGCTCTCCGGCACTTACATCCATTCAGTTGTTGCCTCGGACATCCAGCACCCAACGACACCATCAGCATAGGCTACTGGAATACCGAGCTCAACAGGCTTCGACAGTCAACACCCAGCCAATAAGGTTACCAAATGTCTGGCTCGACAGTGGGCATCCCCTAACCCACACATGACCACTCCGGCCCCCACCCTTCGAGGACTCCAACCGATGCCACACACCACAATTGAAAAATATACCCCAACGGGCACAGCGTTCATCCGCAGAACGGGCTACAACGGCACCGACGCGTCACCAGGCAGTTGCGATGTCTGCTCGACAGCTGACCTCGGGTCACAGGTATGACAGCCGGCACTGACTCGATCATACATCACCACAGTTTCGCTCGACCAGCGGGCACCGCGTTCTTCATAACAACGCCAGTGGGCACCTACAGACCAACCCTAGATATGACCGCGGATCTGATTGAGACGTTGGCACTTCCTAATGGCGCAACTTCATCAGGTTCAGCCGGATCATTGGATCTACAGCGGGCATCTAGTCTCACACTGAGCCCTCATACGGAATTTCAAAAACTCCAGGAGACTGCGTCCACAACACCATCATCATGCTGAAGTATCGTCAGACATCACCCGCCAGACCATGCTGCCATTCAGGACGGGCAGGACGATTGTCATTCTCACACCGAAGAGATCCCAATCCGTATGAAGAGAGGCAACGGCTTGTAAGTGACGGCAACCAAAGCTTGACTCATCTGTACCAACGAGAGGCATCTCGAGTACCATCAATAACTACCTGTACATACCTCTTGAAGGATTAGGGCATCCGCCTCAAGAGAGGCACCCCATCTGACAGACAGGCAACGGTGACATGACACACGGCCCCCCATGAAGAGAGGCATTCTGCTGTAAGGTGGCATCCGCCTGAAAAGACCCAGGCACACCATCATTCAAAACGACGCCATCTTTTTGATACATATCGACGGCATGCCATCGGGCTGATGAATCAGGCTTACCGGCCGAAGGAGATTTCGCTATCACGGCCGAAGTCGATGGCCACTAGCCACACAGTAGCAGGCATTCTAGGCACCGAGTCCCGCGGAAGGCAGGCTCACCGGTTTGGGATAATGACAGTCATCGGTATTGGCTCGTAAGGAATTTTCGACCCATTCGCGAAGCTTTACCGAACCAAACGCCGTCCACCCTGCCAAGTTGTACATACGCAGGTCTTGCCCCCGAATGGAGCAGCTGGATTCATTACAATAACTGGAGGATGGAAACACCGCCTATCCCGCGAGCAGTTGCGTCAAAACGACTCTCTTACCTCCCCCCCCAACAGGGCACCGATAGTTGCAGAGTCTTGGGAAACTGTGTAATTCATTCATGCTTCACCACCACCAGGGCCCCCCAGCCCCGCAGTCCCCCGCGTGAATACAGGAGTAGAGTTACACCCAGGATGGGGTCTTTGTAAAGCTGACTGAGGGCTCCGCCCGCAACCCCAATGTCCTTTGTCTGCTGAATGCAGCTATGGTCTCAAGCTGATTTTCACAAAGGTCTGTCTGGTCAATGGACTGCACTACGTTGATACAATCTCTTAGTGGCATTGTCTACTGTGTGAACATGCTTGGAGTAACGATCCAAAGGTACCACCCAACCATCGGCTCCTCTAATAACCACCCCACGAGCTTACCTTGGTTTGCACTAGAATGATCTCAAAATTCCATCCCTGCATTCGAGGCTCACCAGAAACACGACACACTTAGCACTGCGCTGCACCAACATTCACCCCAAATTCTACGCTCTTCAGAGACCACGTCGAACTCACTCGGATCAAGTCTTAGTTCCATCCTGATATGTCGCGTAAAAAAAAAAATAAAAAAACACAACCTAAAACAAAAAAAAAAATAAAACAAAAACATAACAAAAAAAAGAGCAGGAGAACCGATTAAATAGAAGTTCAGTTTAGGGTAGTGACAAGGAACAAGAATCAGGATGCTGGACATATTAAAGGGCCCAGGACAAAGAAACTACACAAGGCAGAGACGTTTTGCCAATAAGTCTGGCCATCCCTTAAATTCCACAGTATCAATCTGTTCGCGACATGTTAGCTGGCTAAAAAGGTAAAGTCTACTAATTGCTGGGAGCATCAAAAAGAGCCAGCCCTGGTACTGCAGATTCAATAGGGCAGGTGGGTCCTAATACAATGCTAAAACCAGTTCCCATTCCTAACAACATATTGCATGCCATTACATCCTAGTGGGCTAAGAGGTTTTGACTAGTAACTCCCAAAGAATATTGATTTTATAAACAGAAAGTCAAACATATACTGTTCGTAAGACCAAAATTTTCAAATCAGTTTTCCGTTTTATACTAATAATACAACCTACCTAACAAACCTGGTGATCTACACATTTCAAAACAAAACCAATAAAAAAAAAAAAAAAAAAATTAATCTAAAAATTCGTCTTGCCTATATAAAATAAAATATAGCGCTTAAGAATATCGAATAAAAATGGTCCAGGCGGAATCAAATACAAGAAAGCTCAGTATGTGGGAAAAAAATCTAAGATTGTTATAGTTATCTCCACCTCAAAAACACATGCTGCACTTGACATACAATTACTTCAGTTAACAATTGTAAAGCTAATAAGCGTTAACTCAAAATGACGTCTCTTCTGACAAAAAGAAAGCAGTCCAATTAATGCACATACAGGGCGGCGACGGTGCGCAAAATCACACATAATACAAAACCAGACTAATAAATAATCTACCGGCAACCATGGTTTTCACAGCACAAATACAGATCCACATGGGTAGGGATAGGTAAGACACAAGACTTGCCCCTCAGTTCACACAAAACAGTCTTCAAAAAAAAACCCCTTGGAAACAGCAATCAGCGAATAGCACGCTCATACACAATAAACATCGCATACTAGTTTTTGTAGCTGTACGGGTCAAAATACAATAAATAAACAGAGTTGCAAACTACAATAAAAAAGACGTAAACATTTGTTAAAGCGTCAACAAAAACGCAGGTACTTCAGCGGGATCCGCCAACACAAAGTAAAAATTATTATAACCTATAATTTGACATTATCCATAAGAAATCTTCAAGATATATCAAGCAATTATAAAATAAACAAAAAAATACAAACTATGCGCAATAACTGCCCTGATCTCTGTTTGCACTTGCCGGGGAAATTTGATGACTTCAATGCAGCAATGCCAGTTTTTAGTGCCGCTCTCCTTTTTGGGGGAACGGGGGACCAGCGGGCAATTCTTTTTTTTTCACATACCTCCTTTATTTTTGGAGAGTTTTTCATGGAATATCTGTATCGTTGATTGTGGATCAAAGCAATTTATATAAACAACAATTTTTCCCGCCCAAACCCCAAAATTTAAACCCTTGCCAAAAGTCCACGGAAACTCATTAGGTTTTTTAAATTTAATTTTTTTTTTGGGCCCCCCCAACAGGGGATTTAAAAAAAAGAAATGAATTGCGGTTTTTATTGGCCGCAGACCCGTGATACCCTCAATTTCCCCTGTTTTCTGCTTCCATGGCCAGGGCATAGATATGAGATATAAGTGTTTTATGCTTTCAAAGACAATCACCGTCATCCTCAGGTAACCCCAATTTGACGGGCTCCAAAAAATTCAGCCCTTTGCAAATCCCCCTTAACCAAAAATGCAGAGTCTATACCCCCAGCAAAACATCTGGTTGATGATTCCCCCTTAATTTTTCTGGCCGGCCTGCATTCAAACAATTTCTCCCCCGCACGTCCAGGTACGGGGGCAAATGTTAAAACCCGTGAGAGGACAAAAGGCTATACTTATAAATTCGGATTTACGAGGGGAAAAAATGTCACGTGGAGCCCCCTGGATGCCCCCGACTACATGGGGAGAAGTGGCAAATGTTTTGACTGGTGTCATCCTTTTTCCCTAAAAGGGGGACCAAATTTTTATTCAAGCGGCCCCTATTTTTAATTTTTCAATCTTGGAATGGCCCCTTGTGGCAAAGTGTGACCCAATGTTGCCACCCATTAGGGGTGGGTTCGGGGTATATTCTAATGCTGGGCATACCACACATTTTTTCTGGCAGCAATTTTTTCTCATTTTTTTTATTCAGTCCCCAAGGCGCATACAAAAAAAAAAAAGAACCAGCATTACCCCCCA
>CATNWA010004146.1:0-16926 GCA_951230385.1 Staurois parvus | reverse complement strand
GGAATACCATCAAGGGGCAAGTCTTAATCGTAGCTGTATACTTTGTTGTTTCAGAGACATTTTTTCCTTTACAGAGACATTTTTTCCTCTCACTCTCTTAAGAGACCTTTATGCAGGGAGTAGCTCACATCTCTCTTTCTGTTCATTCTTCTGTTCTGTCAGGGGATATAGTTCTCTTAGCTCTTCAGAAGTCACCCATCAAGTCTATCAGGGATATTCCCTTGTCTGATCTTACTTGCAAGGCAGTCTTTGTTGTGGCTATTACCTCTGTGAAAAAGTGTCTCTGAGTTGGTGGTCTTATGCTGTAAGAGGCCCTTCTTAGTGTTGCCAGCAACAAGGTTTTATTGAGCCTAAAGACCTCTTTTTCTATAAAGCTGGTTTCTGCTCCTTATGTCCTCCTCTGAACCACTTAGATTCTCCCGTTTCCTGAAGGTCCCCACGAGGATTTCCCTGCATCTTTCTCCACCATTGCTAATTGGTTTAGACAAGCTATTGTTAAGGTCTATAGTCTAAAAGATAGGATTCTTCTTTTATGTATTTAAGCACATTCTACTAGATCAGTTGGTGCTTAATGAGCTTTTAGTCATCAGGCATTTTTTTCTCAATTTTGCATGATTGCCACCTGGGCATCTGTTCACACAAGTGTTATGTTCTACGTGGTTATTGTTCAAGCTTCCACTGATGTCAGTTTTGGGTGTAAGGTGCTACAAGCTGCTCTTTGAGTATGTTAAGCCCATCTTGACCTGTTTCCTGTTTGTGCCTGTTAGCATTGTTTGATGTGTTGCTTTTGTTTAAGGAAGCCTATGTCTTGTGCTGTATATTCAGGATAATAAAATCTTTGACTTTCCATTTTTGGTAAAATATCTTTCCTGGAAAAGTTGAAGGATACAAAACCCCCTCCGTTTTTCTGAGTGGGAGTGGATTATATAGGGGCTGTGTCTTTAGTCTGTCTTTTTTTCCAATGTCCAGTCATCTAAAGGTAGCTGCAAATAACCCGGTTGTAATGATTTTAAAGGAACCTGTGCCATGTTCTTTATTCCAGGAAATAGATTTTACTGGTAAGTCAAAGACTGGTTTGGCAGTGTGCCACCAAAAAGATGTAATTTTTTTTCTTCAAATGAAAAGAAATTTCACAGGCTGTTATTCTACAGATTTTGACAAGCACATGCATCAGTGCTTCATAGAATGTATTTATTTTTTAAAGATCATTGTCCAAGAATTCATTACTGTTCATATAATGCTTTCTCCTTCACATTTTTTCATGATCTGAACTGAACATTTCAGCATACCCTGCCTTATAAATAGTGTTTCCTAATGGTTTTATATAGTGGTATTGAAATATGCATGTCACAATTTTCTATTTTGTCACAACACTGTAGCTGCAATATTGCCGCACTTCTCAAAAAAAAAAAATTCCCCAGTGAGCTAGTGTGTGTGTGTGTGTGTGTGTGTGTGTGTGTGTGTTCCTTGCCCATTCCTTGAACGGATACTTTGAAATTATATACTGTAATCTTTCCTGAGTCTTTGTTTCCCAATGAAGGTAAGATAAAAAAGAGAATAAGCATTAGGATTAGCACAAAACAATGATGATATACAAAGCACAGTAACCCACAGCAAACAGAAACCATGTTAGATGACTCCATTTAGCTGAAATCTGCATGCTATAAGTTACCTTCCTCTATACATCTATATTTGCCAAACAGATGATGCCAAGCACAACAGCGCTCAAATCTTTGTGCTACACTATTTCACATGGTGTCTGTCACTTGATGAGGTGCATCCTTCCACAGATCAGGGAATCTAGGGATTATCGAGGCAAAACACAAGAGGGTGCACTCTCCTCGTGCATTACCATGATGACCGGTTTATTTAAAAAATTGTTCACATATGGATACTCACAATCAAGCCATAAAAACAGATATAGACTATCACGTACCTGGTGATGGAGGCCAATGGAGAGAGGGCTTCCCTTGCGGCTAATTTACAGACTCCCCTGAGAGTGGGACAGCGAGAGTCAGGCCCAAAGTTGCACAGGTCGCCTGTAGGAGTTCTGGTTGGTAGTCTACTCAGAAGCACAGCTGGTGCGTGGAGATAGGTCTGCAGACAGGAGGGGCCTGTGCGTGGTATGCAAGCCCTTTCCGGGATTTAGGTGTTTACTGGGTAGTCGGTTCAAGCCAAGGTCAGGTACCAGGTGGGAACCAGAGCAGACGTAGTCAGATGGGATAGCCGAGGTCATACACAGAGGAGTGAGAGAGAGTATCCGTAAGCCAGGCCGAGGTCAAATCAGCGGTAAGGCAGAGTAGACAGGTCCAGGAGCAAGCTGAGTCGGTAACAGGAAATCACGGGTCAAGTCACAGGAAACAGGAAACCGGAAACAGGAACAGGGCATGGGGAGCTAGAGATCATCCAGCAACTAGAGAAAGTGATGAGCCTCCTTATAAAGGCAGTCTGGCACCAGACTGAGGCTGATGTGTACTTCTGCGGCCATGTAGAGTACTGGCAGAAATGCCAGATCTTCCAGAACTCCTGCCGTGGACAGGACCCTGACATAGAATCAGGTCTTTCAGTCACAGACAGTGGGGTCCTGTTCCATGAGTGACCAATATGAATTCTTATGCATTTCAGGAGATGACCTCCCTTCCTCAGAGGTTCCTCAGAGCTCTGAGGAAGGGAGGGCATCTCCTGAAACGCATCAGTATTCGCATTGGTCACTCAAAAAACCCACTGTCAGGGACTGAAATACCTGGTTCTATGGCTGTTTTTTATGGCTTGTTTGTGAGTATCCATTTGTGATCTAATTTTTAATACATTTGTCATCATGTTAATGCACGAGGAGACTGCGCTCTCTTGTGTTTTGTCTCGATAACATCTATTTTTGCTTTTGCATTGTTCTTGGAATAAACTTTTAACAATGTAAAAACCAGCGCAAACCCACATGGTCAATTACATTACTTTTAAAAAAACATTACTGTGCTGATAAAGATATATATAATAAAATTATATATAAATAAATTGATATATAAAAAATATATAAAAACATTACTGAATCATAAGTCCAGTGACAAAAAAACAAGTGAGTCCCGTGACAAAAATGGTTCTTCCGTGTTACTGATCCCTTCACCATGCACCAGTGCAGAAATCAACATTTCACCAGATATTGGTGAGTCACAAAAACACGCCTTTCAGGATTATTAAGGGCTCCTGGACCCCTTTACTTTTTGTGAGACCTCCAAGTGCTGTTTCCTCTTATGTCTAGGTACCTCTTCTGCTTACTCCTCTCAACAGTCTGAATGGAAAATCAGGAAGAAGAAAAGACCATAGCGTGATACCGTAGTAATTTCTCCTCAAAATAATCTCTCCAGACCACTCACATTCTTTTGCGGGATATAGCCCGCCTTTTATTCAAAACAACAGTGATTTTCTTCCAAAATGATCCACTTTTCATGTACACAATAACGATTTTTGTAAGAGACCCCACAGTTTAGTGTGCAGCAGGATGGCAGACCTCAGCTACAGACTCATCTTACTAAGCTAAGATGGCCCCTTTCGGCGTGTGCGCTCCACTCACCGGAAATGACGTCAGACGACGGACCAGGCAACCGAAGTGCCGTCAACGCGTTTCGCCCCACCCACAGGGCGTTATCAAGACTTCTTGGAATAAAGCCTAACAGTACATAAAACTAACTTTGATCTACTGAAAAAACTGTCATGTTCCTTCCCTGTTGATTGCTATGGTAATATTACAGCTAAGGGAACAGCATAGTATGGTTTCACATCTTGGGAGGAGAAGGGGTGGGACACAGATTATTCACAAGCATATTATAATTGGAAATTTTATATTTGCTTATATAGTTTAACATTAGCATATAATGCATAATAGAGCTGGTTAACAATCAGTCTGCAGAATATGCCATGTATTCATGAAGCAAAGTCTCTCAAAATAAATTGCACAGCAATTGTGTGTGGACCAACACATAACAATAGATGGGACTATATGAAATGCAAATTGTAGGCATTAGAAGTTTTAATTAGCTCTAAGTAGACAGTGGCCATGGGCATACATTGCAGTAATACAATTTTCTTTACTTGTTTTAAGATATTTTCTTGAGCTATTCAATATAAACTTGGTAGAAACATGACATAAAGTGGTAACATTTTTTTTTCAATCTACTGAGTTTAGGTATAAATGTACAGAAAAAAATAAAGAAAATATATTACAAATCCTTTGTAGATTGCAACATTTCATTGTGGGCGATAGAAATATGATATTTTTACTTTATGCATTCAGTCATTTATATATTAAGGTAAAGTAAAATAGGCACTGTTGAGTTCATAGTAGGTAGTCGCATTCAACTTCACTTGTTCTGTATAACCACACAAGTTACTCAGTCACCTTACTTCAGTCACCATGGAATGTGCTAAGTTAGATATTGATTGCTCAAGAACATGATGCACAATGTCTGGGATAGGTTTAAAAATTCAAGAAACTGCTAGGTGTCACAATCATGCACACAGGGAGAGGTGCGGTTCTCCATTTTGCTCCAAACTTCTGCATTTTGGTATTTCTTTTAAACTCCCATGCTATCACTTAAGGGGGGGGGGTAGGTGTAGTAGCTGTGGACACTAGAGCCAGGCACGGCTCTCACTGTGTTAAGTCTTAATGTTATCCCCTCATTCCCCCTCCCTCAGGAATGCAATCAGTGTATGATGCTGAACCCCTGCCTAACAGTCCTCTGCCCAAATAAGGCTTGGCTTGTCCGTTGTAGGAAGATACCAGTTGATTTTGGGTAGAAAAAGAGGCTGTTATGCTTTGTGTGTAGATAGAGAAGAGAAGTGAGGACCGTCTGCGTTTTAACATCTAGCAGACAGAGAGAAGGCAGAATCTCCTGCCATGTCCCAACGCAACTAGCAGTAGAGACAAGAAAGCAAATCATCCTGGAGCTCATAAGACTTGAAACTGCTTAAACCAAGGCTGATTGGCAAGTACTTTAACCCTTTAAACTTCTTTCTGTTATCTGTTTGCTGTGCTGTTGTGCTCTGTATATTTATATATATATATATATATATATATATGGTTACATCTTTTTTTTCTGTAAATATTTCTACTGCACCCTTTTGACCTTTTAGTAATAAATCTTACTTTCTGAAAGTGTTGAACTGTTTCTATAGCCCTTTAATGTGATTTACGAATCCCTGCCACTGAAGAGCGCTACTATGAGTGTTTAACCCTCTGTATAACCTGTCTGTGGAGATAGCGGTATATACCGACGAGTAACCAATCATCCTAGTGTATTGCGGAGTTTCCTCTTTCTCTGTATAAAAAGGAGGTGGTGGCAGTGTGAAGGGTTAATTGCATAATAAACCTGACCCAGTAGCAAACGCTCCCAGGCTGCAGGTACGTCGATTGTGGTCCAATTAGCTGGAAAATCAGTGTGCAGGGTGCAGCTGGGCGTGGCATTGTTACGCACGTGACATTGCGGTGTTGGATTGGGTAATCCTTCGGAGGCTTGATTCTCTTGATTTAGAGAGAGAAAAATAATCTGCCAGGAGAGGGTAATCTCAAGTAACCTGGTCGTTGTTTCGAAATAGATCAAAGTAAGGATAAATTAGATTTTTATGAGTGAAATAGAGCAGAATGATAAAGCTTAAATAGAGGGATCATTTGGGCTGTTATATATGTGCTGGTTTTCCTCGTGCTTTAACATAAGAGTCCAATTATTGTATAAATTAGTAGTTTAGCCTGTCCATGGCCAAACTGCCATCTAAAAAATTCATCTGGCAGCATATGCTTTTAGAGAGCTATTCCCATTCTCAGATGTGCAGGTAAAAAGAGACATTTTATGCCTCTTTCTCCTAAAAAGGTTAAAATGACAGCACATAGCTGTTAAATAAATGGGTGAATGAATTTTTTGGTGATCATTTTTACTGGATCCAGGTCTAGTATAGTATGTCCTAATGCAATTACAGGACCAGCCTTTACAAATGTTCTACAAATTTCTTAAGTAGTGGGGACCATGGCATCATACATCAGCCAAAATATACTTACTTTATGTTTTTAACCTACATATTACTCTTAATAGGATGTAATAATCTGTCATTGCAATTTCTCATGCACTTAGGAAATAATATTGCACAGTACTTTCAAAATGACTTTAAACACCGTATCGCATGACAGCATAACGATTACCATAAATAAAGTCAATAGTATGTGTTAGAAATACAGTTTCAGTCATCAGTGTACCAGCAGATTGCTACAATATTCAAATCCTCACTTATTCAGCAGCCAGGTTTAGATACCTTGATACTGTCTGTATAAAAATAGTATAATAGCTTCATATTTGCTGTGATTAGTGTCGCCGCAGTCATTAACAATTTTGCATAGTGTAAATTAGAACTTGCTGCTTCCTAAGTAAGTCAACTTGACCCAGGAATGAACTTGCTGTGGCGTGAAAATTTAGAATGCAAGCTCCACATTCTATATGTCTATGTGAGCCAACAAATATTTAACATTGCCTTAACCATGTTTTAAGCTGTGACATGATTAATTAAAATTAGTTGAAGAGCTTGGGTAAAAAAAAATGCATTTTACTAAACACATTAAGACTTTTGTTAAAGATGAACTAAAGGATAGATAAAAAAAAACTTTTTTAAGCATCGAAAAAGCAAGAAAAAAAAGCATTCATAAACCCCTGCCTGCCCAGTGTCATTGGTAAAGTGTCCGTGCTTTTTATTAGCACTGATCACTGTATTCATGTCACTGGTGGATGCCAGTGGCAGTTAGTAACCACCCAGTGTCAGAATGCCTGCCGCAGTCCTGCTATAAGTCGCTGATTGTGGCCATTACTAGTATAATATATATATATATATATATATATATATATATATATATATATATATATATCGCCATTTGTAGATGCAATAACTTCCAGGTAAACCAATTAATTTACACGTATTGGTATTTTTTTTTTAGCAAAGAAATGTAGAAATGTAGCAGAATACATTTTGACCTAGCTTTATTACAAAAAATGTTTACTGGATATGTTTTATAGTAAAAAAAAAAATTTTTTTTGTTTATAGCACAAATAATAAAAAGCACAGAGGTGATCAAATACCACCGAAAGAAAGCTCTATTTGAAAAAAAGGACATAAATTTAATTTATGTACAGCGTTGCATGACCACACAATTGTCAGTTAAAGTAATGCAGTGCCATATCACAAAAAATGGACTGGTCAGGAAGAGGGGTAAATTCTCTGGAGGGCAAGTGGATAAATCTACAAAAAACACTACCACAATAGTGCTGAGGCAAGTATTTGGTGGCTAAACATCAAGTATCCAGATGATCATATTGTTCATGTAAATTGGGGTAAACCATAGAGAGGGGGGTCTAAGAGAAACCTAAGGCTCCCCCCCAAAGAACCATGTCTCCATGTTGATGGGGACAAGAGCTTCTGTCCCACAACCTTAGCTGGTGGTTGTGGGGGTCTGCGGGCGGGGAGCTTATCGGAATCTGGAAGCCCACTATAACAAGGGGGCCCTCAGATCCCGCCCCCACATGTGAATGAATATGAGGTACATGGTACCGCTACTCATTCACAAAAAAATAGTGTAAAAAATGACAGACGACAGGCTTTGACAAGTCCTTTATTAACAACAAAAATAAAAAAATGTCCCCCAAAGTAGATCCAATGTCAATCATGATGCCCGCTGCCACCACGGACCCCAAAAGAAGAGAAAAAAGCTGCTCCGCTCTCAGTGCTGGCTCCTGCTGTCTGACAGCTGCGCCGGGATAAACAGTTCGTATATACTGTTGATGTCATCATGCGCTGTGATTGGCCAAAGCATTGCACCTGACCTGTGGCCAATCACAATGCACGGGAAGGGTGCAGTGCATTGTGGGGCCCTTACCGTTCGTGTGGTCACTGAACATCAAGCCCAACACTAAAATTGGGAAGCACCAAACCACCTACCTTTCCAGTGGATTGTATGGCTGGCTGGCTTAGAGATATGCATTTGTGCCTCTTGCAGGGGAGACTTTAAAAATGTAAATGGGCAGGAAGGTCATTTTAAACAGGTTGACACTGCTGATCAAGATGTGAGGAAGGAAGTGCCTCATTAGTAGTTTGGTTTGCATTTGGGTGACCAGGGGTTCCACAGTGACTGAGGGAATTAAGGAGAGGGAGGTCATTGCTTATTAATGTCCAGGCACTTGAAGCTCTCTGAAGTTGACAATCACAATGCAGTAATGAAAAGGTAGTTTTTGGCAGGGCCAGGTACGAATAGAGTTGACTTCTCCTAGCTCAACTTTAGACCAGAAATATTACCAAATACATGCAAACATGCATCCATACATAAAGACATAAATAAATCCTTAAAACATCCAGTAGAGCAGTATATGAAGTCTACAACCTGTCCAAATATACCAATGCATCTTCTGCATAATGTGAGATATGTTCCTCCAGGGAGGCCAAAGGTATGCCCTTCAGCATAGATGGTTGACATATATAAGACACTTGGGGTTCCACAGCAATCACAAATAGAAATGGTGACAACGGACCAGCCTCATATGTACCTCTATACCGATGAAAATAATATGAAACATCAACATTAGTATGGAAATACCAATTTTTATTAAAATTGTAAAAAAAATATACTGTATAAGAGCTATAGAAGACTTGGGGTTGTTTTGCTAAAGCTAGAGAGTGCAAAATCTGATGCAGCTGTGCATGGTAGCTAATCGGCTTCTAACTTAAGCTTTGACAAGCTTTGACAAATAAAACCTGGAAGCAGATTGGTTCCTGTGCAGAGCTGCACCAGATTGTGCATGATCCAGTTTTAGTAAATCAACCCCATTTTGTGATGTTATTAAATGTTAATAAAACAGTGAAAATAATCATCTTTCTATTCCTTGCAACCAAGGCAACAGTACTCATGCGTTGTAGAAAAAAGTTTCAGAATGAATTGATTTTCACGCACAACCATCTCTAGGGAATTCGAGACTCATCAGACCAGGCAACGCTTTTCCAATCTTCTATTGTCCAATTTTGTGGAGCCTGTGTGAATTGTAGCTTCCATTTCCTGTTCTTAGCTGACAGGAGTGGCACCCAGTTTGGTCTTCTACTGCTGTAGCCCATCTGTTTCAAGGTTCAATGTGTTGTGCATTCAGAAATGGTATACTGCATACCTTGGTTGTAACAAGAGGTTATTTGAGTTACTGCTGCCTTTCTATCATCTTGAACCAGTCTGCCCATTCTCCTCGGACCCCGGGACATCAACAAGTCATTTTTGTCACACAGCTGCTGTTCACTGGATATTTTCTCTTTTTTGGACCATTCTCTGTAAACTCTAGAGATAATTGTGCATGAAAATCCCAGTATATCAGCAGTTTTTGAAATACTCAGACCAGCCTGTCTGGCACCAACAACCATGTTACATTAAAACTCACTTAAATCCCCCTTTTTCTCCATTCTGATGCTCGGTTTTGAACTTTAGCAACTTGTCTTCATGTCTAGATGCCTAAATGCAGTGAGTTGCTCCCATGTGATTGGCTGATTAACAATATGTGTTACCAAGCAATTGAACAGGTGTACCTAATAAAGTGGATGTGCGTATATATCTTGAGAATCGAAGAATAGCAGTTCCTATGAAAGTTTTTTTTATAAAGGTTTGGTTCCTGGAGGAAACTCATGCAATAAAAGGGGGAATATTCAAATTCCATGTGGGTAATGTAAGTGCTAACATCATAAATGTTAACTTTATGAGCAGCCTGCAAAGTTTTAGTTGGTGACAGGGTCACTTAGGTTAGAATTCATGGGATTAAGTTTTAGGTTTAAGGTTAAGTGGAAACTGATTCGAAACCACCTTAAGCAGATTAATTTTTTTCAGTGTGATGTCTCATGTTGCAGGAAAATTATTGCTTTGCATGTTCTTATCTGTCAGGACCTAGCTGGAAGCTCTTTGTCTATACTAACTAAGATGAGCGAGTCGAAGTAGGCGAAGAAGTGAATAATTAGAAAAATTTCGCTTCGAAAATTAGAAATGCGCGAATTTTCAATTTTTCCTAAAATGGCGGCGACATGTGCGGCGACGGAGCGGGGATGTCTGGGAAGGCGCGCAGACAAGGCGCGCTGACCCATAATGCATTCATTCATGACATGTGATCGCATTAGCCAATCAGCAGCCAGCCAGCCAGCACTGTGTAATGGTCGAGCTATAAATGGCGGCCATTTTAGAATTCTCCATTTGCCTCCAGTCATTCAACAGAGTAGGCAGACCTGGCTGTTATCAGGGAGAGAGTTAGGGACAGAGAAACGTTACTTAGGGACATAGAAACGTTAGTTAGGGACACAGAAACGTTACTTAGGGCCACAGAAACTTTACTTAGGGACACAGAAAAGTTACTTAGGGCCACAGAAACGTTACTTAGGGACACAGAAACGTTACTTAGGGACACAGAAACGTTACTTAGGGCCACAGAATCGTTACTTAGGGCCACAGAAACGTTACTTAGGGCCACAGAATTGTTACTTAGGGACAGACACAGAATTGTTACTTAGGGACACAGAATTGTTACTGAGGGCCACAGAATCGTTACTTAGGGCCACAGAAACGTTACTTAGGGCCACAGAAACGTTACTTAGGGCCACAGAATTGTTACTTAGGGACAGACACAGAATTGTTACTGAGGGACACAGAATTGTTACTGAGGGCCACAGAACTGTTACTTAGGGCCACAGAAACGTTAACTTAGGGCCACAGAATTGTTACTTAGGGACAGACACAGAATTGTTACTGAGGGACACAGAATTGTTACTGAGGGCCACAGAACTGTTACTTAGGGCCACAGAAACGTTACTTAGGGACACAGAATTGTTACTCAGGGACAGACACAGAATTGTTACTTAGGGACAGACACAGAATTGTTACTGAGGGACACAGAATCGTTACTTAGGGCCACAGAAACGTTACTTAGGGCCACAGAAACGTTACTTAGGGCCACAGAATTGTTACTTAGGGACAGGACACAGAATTGTTACTGAGGGACACAGAATTGTTACTGAGGGCCACAGAACTGTTACTTAGGGCCACAGAAACGTTACTTAGGGCCACAGAATTGTTACTTAGGGACAGACACAGAATTGTTACTGAGGGACACAGAATTGTTACTGAGGGCCACAGAACTGTTACTTAGGGCCACAGAAACGTTACTTAGGGACACAGAATTGTTACTCAGGGACAGACACAGAATTGTTACTTAGGGACAGACACAGAATTGTTACTTAGGGAGGGACACAGAATTGTTACTTAGGGCCACAGAAACGTTACTTAGGGCCACAGAAACGTTACTTAGGGACCACAGAATTGTTACTTAGGGACAGACACAGAATTGTTACTGAGGGACACAGAATTGTTACTGAGGGCCACAGAACTGTTACTTAGGGCCACAGAAACGTTACTTAGGGCCACAGAATTGTTACTTAGGGACAGACACAGAATTGTTACTGAGGGACACAGAATTGTTACTGAGGGCCACAGAATTGTTACTTAGGGCACAGAAACTGTTACTTAGGGACACAGAATTGTTACTTAGGGACAGACACAGAATTGTTACTGAGGGCCAGACAGAATTGTTACTGAGGGCCACAGAAACTGTTACTTAGGGCCACAGAAACGTTACTTAGGGCCACAGAATTGTTACTTAGGGACAGGACACAGAATTGTTACTGAGGGACACAGAATTGTTACTGAGGGCCACAGAAACTGTTACTTAGGGCCACAGAAACGTTACTTAGGGACACAGAATTGTTACTCAGGGACAGACACAGAATTGTTACTTAGGGACACACACAGAATTGTTACTGAGGGACACAGAAATTGTTTACTTAGGGCCACAGAAACGTTACTTAGGGCCACAGAATTGTTACTTAGGGACAGACACAGAATTGTTACTGAGGGACACAGAATTGTTACTGAGGGCCACAGAATTGTTACTTAGGGCCACAGAATTGTTACTTAGGGCCACAGAATTGTTACTTAGGGACAGACACAGAATTGTTACTGAGGGACACAGAATTGTTACTGAGGGACACAGAATTGTTACTCAGGGACACAGAATTGTTACTCAGGGACACAGAATTGTTACTGAGGGACACAGAATTGTTACTGAGGGACACAGAATTGTTACTACTTAGGGACAGACACAGAATTGTTACTTACTTAGGGAACAGACACAGAATTGTTACTGAGGGGGCACCACAGAATTGTTACTTAGGGACACAGAATTGTTACTCAGCAACAGACACAGAATTGTTACTCAGGGACAGACACAGAATTGTTACTGAGGGACACAGAATTGTTACTGAGGGCCACAGAACTGTTACTTAGGGCACAGAAACGTTACTTAGGGCCACAGAATTGTTACTCAGGGACAGACACAGAATTGTTACTTAGGGACAGACACAGAATTGTTACTTGTTACTGGGGCACAGAATCGTTACTTAGGGCCACAGAAACGTTACTTAGGGCCACAGAAACGTTACTTAGGGCCACAGAATTGTTACTTAGGGACAGACACAGAATTGTTACTGAGGGACACAGAATTGTTACTGAGGGCCACAGAACTGTTACTTAGGGCCACAGAAACGTTACTTAGGGCCACAGAAATTGTTACTTAGGGACAGACACAGAATTGTTACTGAGGGGACACAGAATTGTTACTGAGGGCACAGAAACTGTTACTTAGGGCCACAGAAACGTTACTTAGGACACAGAATTGTTACTCAGGGACAGACACAGAATTGTTACTTAGGGACAGACACAGAATTGTTACTGAGGGACACAGAATCGTTACTTAGGGCCACAGAAACGTTACTTAGGGCCACAGAAACACCCATTACTTAGGGCCACAGAATTGTTACTTAGGGACAGACACAGAATTGTTACAAAGGGACACAGAATTGTTACTGAGGGCCACAGAACTGTTACTTAGGGCCACAGAAACGTTACTTAGGGCCACAGAATTGTTACTTAGGGACAGACACAGAATTGTTACTGAGGGACACAGAATTGTTACTGAGGGCCACAGAAACTGTTACTTAGGGCCACAGAAACGTTACTTAGGGCCACAGAATTGTTACTCAGGGACCACAGAATTGTTACTTAGGGACAGACACAGAATTGTTACTGAGGGACACAGAATTGTTACTGAGGGCCACAGACACTGTTACTTAGGGCCACAGAAACATTACTTAGGGACACAGAATTGTTACTCAGGGACAGACACAGAATTGTTACTTAGGGACAGACACAGAATTGTTACTGAGGGACACAGAATTGTTACTGAGGGCACAGAACTGTTTACTTAGGGCCACAGAAACGTTACTTAGGGACACAGAATTGTTACTTAGGGACAGACACAGAATTGTTACTGAGGGACACAGAATTGTTACTGAGGGCACAGAACTGTTACTTAGGGCCACAGAAACGTTACTTAGGGCCACAGAATTGTTACTTAGGGACAGACACAGAATTGTTACTGAGGGACACAGAATTGTTACTGAGGGCCACAGAACTGTTACTTAGGGCCACAGAAACATTACTTAGGGACACAGAATTGTTACTCAGGGACAGACACAGAATTGTTACTGAGGGACAGACACAGAAACGTTACTTAGGGCCACAGAAACGTTACTTAGGGCCACAGAATTGTTACTTAGGGACAGACACAGAATTGTTACTGAGGGACACAGAATTGTTACTGAGGGCCACAGGGCCGCAGTAATTGTTACTTAGGGCACACAGAAACGTTACTTAGGGCCACAGAATTGTTACTTAGGGACAGACACAGAATTGTTACTGGCAGGGACACAAAATTGTTACTGAGGGCCACAGAATTGTTACTTAGGGCACAGAATTGTTACTTAGGGACAGACAGAATTGTTTACTCAGTGACAGACACAGAATTGTTACTTAGGGACAGACACAGAATTGTTACTGAGGGACACAGAATCGTTACTTAGGGCCACAGAAACGTTACTTAGGGCCACAGAATTGTTACTTAGGGACAGACACAGAATTGTTACTGAGGGACACAGATTGTTACTGAGGGCCACAGAACCGTTACTGAGCCTTAGGGCCACAGAAACGTTACTTAGGGACACAGAATTGTTACTCAGGGACACACAGACACAGAATTGTTACTGAGGGACACAGAATTGGTTTACTGAGGGACACAGAATTGTTACTTCAGGGAACATAATTGTTACTCAGGGACACAGAATTGTTACTGAGGGACACAGAATTGTTACTTAGGGACAGACACAGAATTGTTACTGAGGGACACAAAATTTGTTACTGAGGGCCACAGAAAAAAACTGTTACTTAGGGCTACAGAAACGTTACTTAGGGACACAGAATTGTTACTCAGGGACAGACACAGAATTGTTACTTAGGGACAGACACAGAATTGTTACTGAGGGACACAGAATCGTTACTTAGGGGACACAGAATTGTTACTTAGGGCCACAGAAATTGTTACTGAGGGACACAGAATTTTGTTACTCCAGGGACAGACACCAGAATTGTTAACTGAGGGCTACACAGATTTGTTACTGAGGACAAGATCACGAAATTTGTTACTTTAGGGCCACAGAAAACGTTATTAGGGGACACAGAATTGTTACTCCAGGGACACCCAGAAGATGTTACTTAGGGCCACAGAAACCGTTACTGAGGGCCACAGAATTGTTACTGCAGGGACACAGAATTGTTACTGTAGGGACACAGAATTGTTACTAGCAGGGGGGGGGGTCATGAGGGACACAGAATTGTTACTGTGGGGCACAGAAACCGTTACTTAGGGACACAGAAATTGTTACTCAGGGAACAGGGACACAGAATTGTTACTGAGGACACAGAATTGTTTTACTGAGGGGACACAGAATTGTTACTCAGAGAACAAACAGAATTGTGTTATACTCAGTGCAGACACGTAGAATTGTTACTGAAGGGGACACAGAATTGTTACTGACTGGGACACAGGACTCAGGGACACAGAAATGTTACTCAGGGCACAAGAATTGTTAATGAGCGGGGGACACAGAATGGTTACTTGTAGGGACTGACACAGAATTCGGCTTACTGAGGGTCAGCAACAGAACCAGTTGACTTATGAGGGACAACAGAATATTTGTTACTGAGGGACAGAGATTGTTACTCAGGAACACAGAAGTTGTGTACTCAGGGATACTTGCGACTCAGGGACAAGACATTGTTACTGAGGGACAGAGATAGTGTTTACTCTTAGGGACACTGTATATTGTTACTGAGTGAAATTAAAGAGTGTAATGTCAGGGACACAATTGTTACTCAGGGGACAAGGACACAGAGTGGCTACTTCAGGTGGACACCGAATCATTTAATTAAAGAGTATGGTCCAGAAACACGCAGAGCCATTGCAGAGGCAGAGGAATGAGCATGAGTGGCAGGAGCCGTAGCTAGACGTGGCTCAGCAGAAAGTTGGGTTCGAGGCATGCATTATGCTCGGCAGCAAGTGGAGGCCAGTGCTCCCAGTAGTGTCACTCCAGCTTGCTGTCGTTGGTCTCCACCCTGACTGACCTGACTACCAGCATCGATCTTGGTTGGCTCGGGTCGTCTTTTCGCTCTTCGCCAGGTCCACCGTCTGACACCTACACACCAACGCATGGAAATCGGTGGGTTCTACAATTCAAGACCACAACCGGTAGTTGGCATGGCCACGGACAAGCCCAATGAAATCACGTGTCCTCTACCTGCCCTCCTGACCTTTGGTGGTCACCTCTCCCAAGGAATGTATCGCATGCGGGTGGCTCCAGCACAGCCCCACTGTAAAGTGAAGGATAGTGCTATCAGAGGGTGGTTCTAGGAAACGAGCGGAGGACCTGCCGCATCTTCAGCAGCCAGGCGAAGAAGTCGATGGCGATGGAGAGTGGCTCGCGGTTGTCCGGTCTAGAGACAGGTTCGGTTTCCTGACCCTTACACCGAGCCGAGGGGGCTAGCTAGTGAGGCGGAGACCTAATGATGATGATGAGGACTCTGATCGCACGTTGGCAGCCTTCGTACGTGCATCATGGCGTATTGCTCTTCGCATCATAAGGAGAAGAGGAGTGGCTGCTTGGCAGCGAGCAAAAACAGTACGAGTGGGTTGCCCAGGATTCTGGCTGCAGGGTCGCAGCTAGTGTCATTGCGAGGACAAAACGGCCACGGAGTACAGCACCAGCTCACTGCAGACCTACCACAAGACGTGCCAGTAGTGGTGCCGGTCTCGTTTGCACGGAGGAAGCGTAGCCACCTCAGCCAGTGAGGAGTATCGGGGGCAAAGTTTCCTACTCGGCGGGTGGAAATTTTTTTGTCAAGCCGCCCGAGGGAAAAAACGTACCCGTAAATTCACTTGTGGCCAAAAGTCAAGCGTGGCCAGGGGGCCCTTTGGGGGGGAAAAACGCTTTGCGGCAGCATATGCACTCGCCTTTTTGGTGCCTGGAAAACCGGTAAAGAACGGGTTCTGCCCGCCCCAGCCCCCGCCCCATACCCCTCCGTTACTTCCCCGTCCCCCGACGTCAATCGCCCTCTTCAGCCAGTCGGGCTCCAACACCCTGTGGGGAGTTGCCGCTCGTTGGGCCCATCTTCCCTCGTTCGATGCTCCTTCTCCTGCTACCCTTTCACGACCCGTCAGCATTTTCTTGGAAACCCCGTTTCCAAGAGACAACAGTTTGGGGGGGCACGCCCGAAACGGTGCAAAAGTGAACGTCTCCTGTCAAAGTTGCTGGTGTTTTCAGTCCCCCCTTTCCAAGGGGTGGCTCAGCACCTTTCCCAAAAATGAGGGCTTGTGCCGGCCCCGGTGGAAGTCCCAAACCCCATTTTTTGAAAAAATTCAAAATGTAAAAAAGGGGGGA
>CATNWA010004145.1:2500-19761 GCA_951230385.1 Staurois parvus | reverse complement strand
GGAAATGGAAAAGCGTGAAAGTCAAGGGGGAGAACCCAATTTCCCTACTTCCCCCATGTAATAAGGGTGTCTGGGATGAGGGGTTAGTTTTAGGGGGGCGGCAGAGAATTAAACCCTTGGGTGTAGCGGGCCCCGAAAAATCATATAAAAATGCTAAGCAGATTCTAAGGGGTAATCAGGAAAGATTGTAAATGCGAATATTCAGGAGCCCAGAGCCTCCCTCACACCTCACCTGTGTTTGAGCAGCTCGGAACAGGTATGGTTTGAAGTGGGTAAAGGAGTTTCGGAAGCTGACCATCTTGAAGAGATGTGATCTGCCCAGGAGGGAGAGTGGTAATTCCTTCCACATGTCCAATTCCCCAATAATCTTTGTAATTGTTGGCGTATAATTTAACGTATATAATGATGAAGCAAGTTTCCCTATCTTTATACCTAAATAGGTGATATAGTTGGGAGCGATTTTTAAATTGGGAATTTTTTGCGTCCATATCGGAAGACGGGAGTGGAATAGCGGGAGCACCTCGCTTTTTGAAAAGTTGATACGGAGTCCAGAGTAAAGGCGGAAGGAAGAGAAGATACACTGGATATAGGGCAAGTCGAGAGAGGGGTGGAAGTAAAAATTAAAATTATCATCCGCAAACATCGCGAGTCTCAACTCTTCTTGTCCAATACCGACACCATGTAGATCAGACTTGAACAATAAGAAGCGAGCTAATGGTTCTAGAGCTAGATTGAAAAGTAGCGGGGACAGTGGGCACCCCTGTCTTGTGCCTTTATGAAGATGAATAGGGTTAGATATGTGTCCTGCTGCTACAACTCGGGCTGTTGGAGACGAGTACATGGCGTGAATCAAATGCATAAACGAGCCCCCAAACCCAAACTTTTCAAGTGCTAAAAAAAGCCATTCAAAACTAACGTTATCAAAAGCCTTTTCTGCGTCTAGCGAGACTATTGCCGCGTCTAGGAGTGTGTCTGTCGTGGCTTGATTCAAAGCGGATATCACCTCCCGAATATTTGAAGCCGCTGAGCGCCCTTGTACAAATCCCGCTTGGGAAGGGTGTATAAGAGCAGGTAAGATAGATGCTAGGCGGGATGCTATGATTTTTGATAAAAGTTTAGCATCAAGATTCAGCAGTGATATAGGACGATACGAGCCCGGTTCCAGCAGATCTTTGTTTAATTTGATATAGGCTTGAGAACCTGAGGGAATGTAGTCTCCTCCTTCCTGAATGGTCTGGAACACCGATTGTAATGTGGGAGAAATGGAATCTGCCATTAGCTTGTAAAATTCGGCTGTGTAACCATCAGGGCCTGGTGCTTTACCATTTGCAAGCGATTTAATAGCTAGAGACACATCAGATAAAGTAATGGGAGCATTTAGATCTTGAAGTGAGGTGGGATCTAACCTAGGCAATGTGACCTGGTCCAAGAAAGAGGCAGCCGCAGAAATGTCTATAGGGTCGTGTCCATATAGAGTCCGATAGAATTGTTCCAAAACGTGTACAAGGTCTGGAGGGTCCGTTTTCAGCACTCCCTGTGCATCTCTCAGGGATGTAAAAAGGGTTGGTGTGAACGTTTTTTTTGCACAACCTTGCTAACAATTTGCCTGGCTTATTGCCGAATTTATGGAAATGTAGATCATTGTACGATTTATGTATGGACTCTTGGGCAGCAGCCCATATAACAAATTGATGCTTGGCCTCTGACCATGCGGTCCTGTGTTCGTGGGAATTTAGATTTGCTAGATCCTGCTGTGCTTGTCTTAGACGGAGACCCTTGTGAAAAAGTCGGAAGTGACGAAACGCGTCAGAGACGTAGGGACGTAGGGACGTAACGTCAGAACGTCAAACCGAAAGGAGCGGCGCGGCGCGGCCATCTTGGATACTGGAGTTCAGTCATACGAACTGTGGGAGAGGATGGACGTTGCTTTTATCTAATGTAAGATTCAAAATAAATGTATGGATTTCTTTTTATATACTTCACTGAGTATTGTCTTCTCTGCCCTTCTGAGGAGCGGGGAAGTTCGGATTGGGCACTTCAGGAAAAGGGGAAATTACGGATTACCCTGGAGGAGTCTTATGCCTGTTTCTATTGAAAGAGGGTAATGGTATATTATCCTACAAGAGTTGTGGCACTACTACTACTTTTGATGCATGTGATCACGAGTAGTTTGATGTGGAGTTTGCATCATCCATGAGAGGGTAATGGTATTTAATTGCATTTGAATGGTGACACTGGCTTTGGATTTTTGCACAATTCACAAGTTGAAGTGTTGGTTTCTCACGAGTGGGGGTTTAGGAGGAGTCACTTTAAGTGTCACGAGTGCTTTTTTTCTTGTTTAAAGATAATGCACTATATCTAGTTTATATTTTTTTTTGAGGTATTCTGGATTGAAAAACAACAAAGTGGATTCGTTCTCAACACTTGGAAGAGTACTTTGTGTGGACTTGTATTTGGACACTTATATATATATATATACACGATATTGTATTATTTTATGTATGACGGTAGATGATGGGGGTGTGGTAGAGGGAATATTTGAAAAAGATTTCATTTTAATTTATTCTACACTTTCAAGGGTGAGAGTGGTATTCTTTATAGGGATAAATAGAGTTTATATTTGTATTCATATTTTAGACGGAGACTCGCTGCTGAGTAATTGCGGAGAAGGTTTTTCTTGTATGTGGAAGTGAACGCTATGATTCTACCCACGTAAGACCGCTTTGCCTGTTTCACACAAAAAAGGTTGGGATCTGTTTGGTGTTCTGCATTTGTTTCACAAAAACTCGCTCCATGCAGTACTCAGTAAGCGAAGCAAGTCCCGATTGTGTGCCAGAAAAGAGGGGAAACGCCAGGTACGTGGAAGGTGATTATTTTGCGCGTGTCCTATGCACATGGAAATCGGGGAATGATCGGAGATCGCTATATCGTGTATCTCAGAATCTGAGACGTTGTGCAAAAGCGCGCGATTAACAAAAAAATAATCAGTTCTAGACAGAGTATGATGTACGGGAGAGAAGAACGTGAATTCCCTCCCCTCTGGGTGGGATAAACGCCACACATCTGTAAGTTGCAGCGACTCTGTGAAGTTGTGTAATAAAGACGGCGCCAATGAGGAGATTTGATTAGTTGGGCGATTCGGTAAAAAAGGTTTTTGTTTATCTTCCCGTATGTGCATACATTGATTGAAGTCACCGCCCACTAGCACAGGGAGGTGCAGAAAATTGGACAGTTTTGAGGACAAATCTTGAAAAAAAGGTTTGGGTGAGGAGTTTGGTGCGTATATATTGGCCAGTACCAAAGAAGAAGAGTCCAGCATGACTTGTGCTGCAACATACCGGCCCTCCTCATCCGTGACCAATTTAACAATGTCAGGTGTAAGACGTTTATGGAAAAGGATGAGCACCCCCGCTTTGCCAGATGGAGATGGTGACCCCAATACCTGTCCCACCCATAATTTTTTTCATACGCATAAGGTCCGTTTGGGTCAGGTGAGTTTCTTGAAGAAGGGCAATATCTGCTCTCATGCGTTTTAAGTGCCTAAGAATGGCCATGCGTTTATGTGGCGATCTCAGGCCCTTAACATTCCAGGAGATCACCCGAAGCATAGGGAATTGGGTGTAAAGGTGATCCAAAGAGTATCGAAACCATCCTTAACTGGCCGCAAATCCGTGAAAACAGTCTCATGGCCTGCGTCTCCTCGACTCATCATGAGAGGAAGAAGAGGCGGTTTGGGGTCTCCAAGCAATAAGAAAGAAAAGGGGGGAGAAAGAGGGGGAGGAAGAATGAGGTGGGAACAGACAATATTCCGGCCAACCCAACATGGGACGCTCGGAAAAACAAGAACAAAAAACTGCATAATCATCCTAGACTTCACATTATTCCACATGTGGTCTCCTTTCTGTAGCCTGCGTTACCGGAAATGATGGGATGTAGATCCCGCACCAAGGAGGAATATAAACAGGAGGAAAATGGAGCCCCCTACAGCAGCATAGGCCATTAGTAAAGGAGGGAAGGGATCAGAGCATCCCATCATCTATGGCAGCACGGCAGTAAAAAATTGGTAACACATTGTAGACAGGTCATAAACAGGCTATTATAGGCATACTAAAGGGATATCAATTCCAAAGAGGGAAATATTAAACATCGTGATTGACCGATAGTAACGCCATTAAACTAAGCATTGTCAATACGTGGCACGTGGCTCGGCCGTCAGGGTGGTCTTTGTTTTGATGGTGCACGATGGACGCGTTGGTTTCGTTTCGGTGGGTCCTTTCTGGGACTGCGTTGGTCTCGCGGACCAAGATCACGTGGCGGTTGTTGGGAGCCGACGGCATCAGGAAAGTTACTTTGCAAGTAAAGAAGGGCTTTGTAACGGAACCGGAACCCAGACCGCACTGAGTTTTTCCGTTATAGCACAACTTCCCCTGTCCAAACACCATCCACGGACCACACCCTCGACATCCCTCAGGAAAAAGACAACACCCAGCTCTTACTAAAACAGGAAGCCAACAACCTTTATTTTACACAAACAACATGTTTTATACAGAGGGCAGGGAAACACAACCAGGAACAGGAAATACATCATCAGCCCACCCTCTCAGTGGGAAGGGCTACAGTATAGGCAGGAAACACCTCATCACCCCTCCCCATCCAACCAGACACAGAACAATGGGATGCAGCCATGTGGCAAAGGACATTGACCAACCCCCACACCAATACACAAACAGTACATCCCATAATAGTTCGCTGGACAGGAAGACACAGCACCATGGGGGGGAGCACATGGCAAACAGACAATGGACAGCCATGTGGGCCAGAACAAAGGAATGGACACATGGCAGTAGACAATGGGCAACCACATGGCAGGGACAAAGAAACACACACTATACACAATACTGGGACATTCACATTCACACCCTGTACCCCTTAACAGGCACAGGGTGGGTTAAACATAATGAGGGGGACATGAGCTGACCAAGCGGTCCCCCCACCCCCCCCAAAAGTCACTCCCGTCACATATCTCCCCTTTCGGCAGGAGAGTAACACAGGAGTAGATCCCAGACGGATGTACTCTGAAGTTACTCTGCACCTCTAGTCTCTCAATGCCAGCACCTGCACAGTACCCCATGCAAATTGTCCCACACCAAGCGTTACTCACCCAGCCAACCTCTGCCTCTCCCGTAGAACATACCCGCCGCTGGGGAGAAGTACGGACTGGTCCTTCTCCCGGAAATCCTCTCAGCCGCTGGAGAGAAGACAGGGTGGCTGGGCCGCCTTCATCCTTCTGTGGGGGATCTGGGCCAACTACCCAGCATCTCTGGGGTATCCAGGTGGTGGCTGTAGTTGCTAGGCAGAGGCCAGCGGCCCTCTGCCCTGTTGCCAGCACTTCTGCTGGGGACCCCACATCTGCTCCGGCTAACCGTAGGGGAGGGAGGCCGGCTTCCTCCCCTCCCAGACTGTGGATCTGCTGCTGGGATGGAATTCCACTGTCACTGTCCCCCTGGTGCACAGATCCTGGCTTGGGAGGGAAAACAGTTTCCTCCACTCTGGCTGACTGTGGGGGAGAGAGGACAACAACCTCCTCTCCCTTCTCACCCTGGGCCTCTGAAACTACCACAGGCATGGTACAGAGGTCCTGGACCCTCTGTCTGGTTGTCAGCACTTCAGCTGGCGGCTCCCCGGCTGGTTCCTCCTCAGAAAAAAAAATCAATCAAATCCCCAGCCTCTGGAACTGGGGTTTGGGGATCGGGGCTCACCATCTCCTGTTCGTGGAACTCAGGAGACGTTACCAGTGCTGGGCAGAGTTCAGTACTGTTTGGCCCTGTTGCCAGGTCTACTGCTGGTTCCTCCTCAGCCGAGAGGTCTATCAGATCCCCAGTCTCTGGAATTTCCACTGCTGATTCTTGGGCATGCTGCCGAACATGTCCTAGCAGCTTCCTGTATGCCCTTTCTAGATCCAGTTCTTTCTTCAGCAGGTATTCCAGATCTGGTTTAAGTTCTGAGACCCCTGTGAGACTGAACATAGCCTCTCTGCCTTCTCGTAACTCCTTCAGAGTAGGTTCTCCTCTATCGCCAAACACAAAAAGGTCTGTAAGGCTCTCCCACAGCAATCCAGGCCCACCAAAGTCAAGTCCCAGGAGAGCACTCTGTGGACACCCCTAAATATTCCTGCTCTGCGTACCACCGCAGAACCCGATATCTATTGTCCAGTTCTATCTCCTGCTGGACCAGTCTGTCCAACTCAGCCACCCATTGCTCCTGGGGTTGCTCTCCCAGGAATGGCATCCGTGACTTCTGATGGTCCCTGGCCCGTTCCCCTGGGGTTGGGTAGCACTTGCCTTTGTCCATACCAGCAGCCTGGACCGCTCCTCTCCAAAGCACCTCCCAAATCCGCTGCCTGAGCTCCAGGTACTGATCCGTAGACACAGTCCTGGGGTATGTTGCAAGGATGATCTGCAGCAGCCCTGGGAACTCGGATGCCAGGTCCATATCTCCACAGGGGTGACTGACGTCTTTTCCTGCTCTTGAATCCCGGTGGTGGTTTGGATGTGTTTACAGCTGGAAGCACAATCCCACCGCTGTCACCAATGTAACGGAACCGGAACCCAGACCGCACTGAGTTTTTCCGTTATAGCACAACTTCCCCTGTCCGAACACCATCCACAGACCACACCCTCGACATCCCTCAGGAAAAAGACAATACCCAGCTCTTTCTAAAACAGGAAGCCAACAACCTTTATTTTACACAAACATGTTTTATACAGAGGGCGGGGAAACACAACCAGGAACAGGAAATACATCATCAGCCCACCCTCTCAGTGGGAAGGGCTACAGTATAGGCAGGAAACACCTCATCACCCCTCCCCATCCAACCAGACACAGAACAATGGGATGCAACCATGTGGCAAAGGACATTGACCAACCCCCACACCAATACACAAACAGTACATCCCATAATAGTTCGCTGGACAGGAAGACACAGCACCATGGGGGGGAGCACATGGCAAACAAACAATGGACAGCCATGTGGGCCAGAACAAAGGAATGGACACATGGCAGTAGACAATGGGCAACCACATGGCAGGGACAAAGGAACACACACTATACACAATACTGGGACATTCACATTCACACCCTGTACCCCTTAACAGGCACAGGGTGGGTTAAACATAATGAGGGGGACATGAGCTGACCAAGCGGTCCCCCCACCCCCAAAAGTCACTCCCGTCACAGGCTTCTTCTGGGTGCACAAATGATTTGGATTCCCCCGCAGGCGTAGTGAAGCGAAGTGTAGCGGGGTAGGCGAGGGTAAATTTTACCCCTTTCTGAAATAGTGTAGTACAAATTGACTGGAACGATTTGCGTTTGCGAGAGACTTCTGGCGAGTAATCAGCAAACAATAACAGCTTGTGCCCATCCAGTTGCAGGGATTGTGAGTTACGAAACGAGTTAAGAATCTTTAACAAACTCGTGCCGACTCCACCTCCGCAACACCGCCAAAATCCGCACGTTCCTAACCCCAGAAACCACTAAACAGCTCATCCACTCCCTCTTCATATCACGACTCGACTACTGCAACTCCCTCCTCACTGGCCTGCCTCCCCACAGGCTATCCCCGCTTCAGTCCATCCTGAATACAGCTGCCAGACTCATCCACCTTTCCAATTGCTCCATTTCCGTCACCCCCCCTCTGCCAATCCCTCCACTCAGTGTCCTCCACCCCCCTCTGCCAATCCCTCCACTGACCTCCACCCCTCTCTGCCAATCCCTCCACCCCCCCCTCTGCCAATCCCTCCACTGGCCTCCACCCCCCTCTGCCAATCCCTCCACTGGCCTCCACTCAGTGTCCTCCACCCCCCCCCCCCCCTCTGCCAATCCCTCCACTGACCTCCACCCCTCTCTGCCAATCCCTCCACCCCCCTCTGCCAATCCCTCCACTGACCTCCACCCCTCTCTGCCAATCCCTCCACCCCTCTCTGCCAATCCCTCCACTGACCTCCACTCAGTGTCCTCCACCCCCCTCTGCCAATCCCTCCACTGGCCTCCACTCAGTGTCCTCCACCCCCCTCTGCCAATCCCTCCACTGACCTCCACTCAGTGTCCTCCATCCCTCTCTGCCAATCCCTCCACTGGCCTCTATTCAGTGTCCTCCACCCCCCTCTGCCAATCCCTCCTCTGGCTTCCGATTGCACAACGGATCAAATTCAAAATCCTAACGCTGACATACAAAGCCGTCCACCATACTGCCCCGAACTACATCACTGACCTAATATCCAAGTACCGCCCAACACGCACACTCCGCTCCTCACAAGACCTCCTTCTCTCTAGTTCCCTAGTCTCCTCCTCTCCATGCCCGCCTCCAGGACTTCTCCAGGGTGTCACCCATCCTCTGGAACTCCCTGCCCCAACCCATCAGATTATCACCTACTCCCCTCTTCTTTAGGCACACCCTGAAAAACCCATCTCTTCAGGGAAGCCTACCCCACCCCCTGCTAACTTGACCGACCTCCTCCACTCTTCCTACCACTCCATCCCCCACAGCTATCTCCTCCTGTGCCACCATCCCCCCCTCCTAGATTGTAAGCTCGAAAGAGCAGGGCCCTCGATCCCCTCATGTTTTGCATTGTATTGGTATTGTTCTGTCACATGTTCTGTCCCCCTCTGTAATGTACAGCGCTGAGCCAACTATTGGCGCTTTATAAATACTGTATAATAATAATAATAATAATAATAATAATAATAATAATGGCCACTCGGTCAGCGTAGTTAAGATATTTAGCAATCGTGGACCGTGGCGTACGGCGATCGTTTGAGGGGGCACCCAGTCTATGCGCCCTTTCAACTTGGCAGTGTGTTGTAATTCCCAATGCTGCGGATATACGTTTAGAGCAGATTTCAGACAATTGGCCTGAGCTGAAGGATTCTGGGAGACCCACCACCCGTAAATTGTTCCTACGTGAGCGGATCTCTAAATCATCCAGCTTTTCTAGGATGGCCTGCTGGTCACGTTTGGCTTGTGTAGCACTCGCCTGCATAGCTTGGCATTCATCCTCTAAGTCAGAGAGGCGATGTTCAACTTCAGTTATGCGTTTTGGCGTTTTCTCCGGATCTCTAAATCTCTTCTAAGCTGTTCTATTCCCAGGGTCACCGCTCTGTCTACTGCTTGTGTGATGTTCGGTAGCAACAGAGAGGCGACAGCCTGTGCGATTTGTGCATATTGGTCCGTGGGACTACTGTGATCAGCATGTCCTATCAAGGGAGTGTGAAGTGGCTGTTCCTCTCTCCTACCTGATCCTGACCCTGGATCTGGGTCTGGCCCTTGGTCTGTCTCCATGCCGGCCATCAGGGTGGAGGGGCTGTGGCTGCTGCACTGCGGAGCTGACTCAGGGGAGTGAAGGCTGCTATCTGCAGCGTTGTCAGCGGTGGCCATCTTGGCTGCACGGATGGGAGACCCGTCCCTCTGTGTGCGGGGAGCGGGATCCTGGCCGGATGCTGCTGCCCGCAAATACCGCTCCATAGCTGGTCAGGGGGGGGGGGGGGGGGGCACTCCCATGCCTTGTACCGCAGTCCTCCGGTGCAGGAGGCTGTATTTATAGGCAGGACGCTCCGGAGCCGCGGGATGTCCTCCTCACTCCATGCGGCGCCGGAACCAGAAGTCTGTACTACACTATTAAGCACCTTTTTCTGGCTCCTGTGGCTGAGCTAATTCCTCCCCAGGACCATTTGGGCACCCACCCTGATGGATGGATGGATGGATGGATGGAGCTGGATGACTAACCCATAGCTGCCAGCATACCGCTGCACCCCCAGATGTGTGATGTGTATAAACCCATGCGCATTAATACTTTTGTTCTGGTGAGTGTAGACCAGTCCCAAGGGTGGTTTACCTTTCACGAGTTCATGCACTACTGTCCGTCACGGAGACCACACGTGCCATTCATAGGCACTCTCTGAGTTGTCCGTCACGGAGAGACCACACGTGTCATTCATAGGCACTCTCCCTGAGTTGGTACTCTCACACCAAGGACATTCCATTATTCAGGAATGATTAGAGGAACTTATTTTAGCACCATTTACCATTTTACATCATTATTGCAATTCTTTGCACTTTTTGGTTTTTCCATGCGTTCATTATTGATCACATGCATTTATAGCGCTGCACTATGACTGTAACATAGAATAGTTACATGATTACAGAGAAGGAAGATATATCATTATATTGGGAACTTAGAACTATCCAAATTATTTGAGATATAAGTGTGAAAATGTTTAACATTTGACAATAGAATGTATGACATTCATTAGTAAATGCATTAGTTGTCTCATCATTTTGGAGAAACAGCAAAAAAAAAAAAATATAGATGTGCTTTTTATTTTACATTCTAAGTATTCTCATATGCAAACATAAAAACGCCAAAGCCCGCGCTTGTGCGCCATCTAGCGAACATATCCGGTATTGCACGTAAAAATATGCCAGACGCGATTCCACATTTACTAACAGAAAAGTAGACGCTTTTCAATGAGATTGCTAGACGCCACTCAGAAGACTGACAGGTCTTAATTGATTTAACTGAGTCTGCCTGAATGTTCAGAGTCTTCTGGTAGACTCAATTCTTAGTAAATCAGGGCCCTATTGTCACCGGATCATCTTTATTGCAGTCTACCAAAGCTCTCTCGTGTGTGGCCAAGGTATCCCCCATGTCCGCAGGGACCTCAGTCTCCACTTTGGACTTTCTGGCTGTTTTTGCTCAGATATCGATGCACTCTGCCCTCAAAGGCTCTAAATGGTCCCCTGCAGATTATGTCTGTGATTGGCCTAAAACTTCTATTCATGCTGGCCATGTTGGCTTGTCACTGTCTCTGAGAATTCCAACAGTCTACCTCTGGTTGGGGTCATTGCAGTCTCCTGAAGTGGACACAGATTTACCGGGGTTGTTTCAATCCTTATAGATGTACTACCCGTCATCTGGAGAATCAGCCTCGTGTTCCAGGCCTTGGGTTTTTTAAAGGTCACTGTTGGGCAAGGTTGCTCATTTCCTTTAGGGCAGGGGTGTCAAACTGGCGGCCCTCCAGCTGTTGCAAAACTACAAGTCCCATCATGCCTCTGCCTTTGGGAGTCATGCTTGTGACTGTCAATCTTGCAATGCCTCATGGGACTTGATGTTTGGCAACAGCTGGAGGTCACCAGTTTGACACCCGTGCTTTAGGGATTTAATTCCTCCCCTTATAAGTCAGAATCATTCTCCCTCCCTCATCTTTCAGGGTGTGTAGGGTGCCAAGGGATTACTCTCATAATTTAGACTCCCTTTTTCAGTTGTAAGTCAGTCCTTATCAATCCCTCATGCCTGGGAGCCTGAACTTGGGGCGAAACATCCAAATGGTCTCTGTAGACCAAGTACTTCCAGATATTATCTGTCTGCCTTTTTGTCTGAAAGGGGCAGTTTATTCCCTTCACCATGAAAGTCTTCACTTGCAGGGTGTCCCCCATGTCTGGGGGCTCCAATCTGTTTCCTGAGAACAGTTCCCGTCTCATCAAGCATCCCCTCCATGACTTGGTACTCTGACATGAGCTCCACTGGAAATCCCTCACGTGTTGAAGAGTCTTCCCCTATGGAAAGGTCTGGGAGTTTTCCCTGTGGCAGGTCTAGTGGCCTAGTCCCTATGCTGTACTACACTGAGAGTGTTACGTTTCACTATGCTGTCCTCCTCGGAGATAAGAATTTGCCGTCTGGTTCTCTTCTGATTCAGTACCTGAAAGCTGTTGATTGATCACCTGGCAGGAAGATTTAATTGCTGGATGTCCCTGTGCTCTCCACATTGTCAGCAAGAAGATCATTCTGGGGTCCTGCTGCTAGTTCCCCCAGCAGGTAGGGAGTCTGCCTGGAGACCTTTGTGGGACCTGGTCACTGGAGGGTAAGTTCTCATTTATGATCTATGTGAAGTTCCTCCAGACTCCTTCCCTTGCTCCTGATCCTAATCAGGTAGACAATCTAGGATCCCTTCCCCCCTTCCCCTCTCCTCAGCTGAGGATGCTTTGTTGGACCATGCTCCGTGATTAGATGTAGGCAGTTTTGAGGCAGTGGTGGGTGTTTAGGCACATGGGTCCCTGTGCATCCTTATGACCTGCTGCTGTTTTGTGCCCCATATGGGTTGTGCCATATTTCTTCTCTCTTCTTACCCCTGTGGAGGTGTCTGGGCACTTTTTCCTCTTCTAGTCAAGCCCTTAGGTACCCTTAGGGTCTTTCTTACCAGCCTTCAAGAGCTGGCTTCAAGTCTGCTGGGACTGGCTGTCTGATATGAAGGACGGGACATTCTGGGTAGTCTGTCTCTCTCTCTCTGATATGAAGGACGGGACATTCTGGGTAGTCTGTCTTCTCTCTGATATGAAGGACGGGACATTCTGGGTAGTCTGTCTCTCTTCTCTCTGATATGAAGGACGGGACATTCTGGGTAGTCTGTCTCTCTCTGATATGAAGGACGGGACATTCTGGGTAGTCTGTCTCTCTTTCTCTGATAGGATGGGACATTCTGAGTAGTTTGTCTCTCTCTGATATGAAGGACGGGACATTCTGGGTTGTCTGTCTCTCTCTGATAGGAAGGACGGGACATTCTGGGTAGTCTGTCTCTCTCTGATATGAAGGACGGGACATTCTGGGTAGTCTGTCTCTCTTGATATGAAGGACGGGACATTCTGGGTAGTGGTCTGTCTGATTTTGGGGTCTCTGTTTTTTATTCTTTCTGTTTATCTTTTGTTTTTTTTTGTTGTGTTCTGTGTTTATAAGTCTTTTCTATCTGTAGTAAAAAGGATATATTTGTTAAATTAAACAGATTGTTACATAAGAGTTAGGTTTATTGTTTCTTACTTTTTATTAGTTATTTTGGCTCCTCCCTGATATCTCTGTAAGGAAATACAATGCAGGAATGGGTATTATTGGGGGACATTCTCGAGGGGTCTGCAGTTCCTCTGAACTCCACAAGATAATGATCTAATTTCTACTAACCAGAGACAGACTTGTCTATGGAATACAGACAGGAAGTGATGTCAGGAAACAGACAGGAAAGTGATGTCAGGAACAGACAGGAAATGATGTCAGGAACAGACAGGAAGTGATGTGGAATAAAGACAGACTGCCATGCGGTGTGAAGGAGATCGGAGACATTGCAGGAAGTAGCAGCAGAGGAGGTAATAAGATGTTATGTTCTATTTACACCAGTAACCCCCCCGTCATGTCCGTCTCTCTTCCTCCATAGTCATGTGACGTCTTTTATTTCCAGCAGATGATACACATCAAAATTTAGAAGGACAGAAGGGACCTTTACAAGTAAGTCATGATGGAGGACCACAGAGAGGACACAAGGACCTCTACAAGGACTTCATAATGGAGGACCACCAGATAGAGGACAGAAGGACCTTACAAGTGACGTCATGATGGGAGGACCACCAGAGAGGACACAAGGACCTCTACAAGGACGTCAATGATGGAGGACCACCAGAGAGGACACCAGGACCTCTACAAGGACGTCATGAAATGGACAATGCAGCCGCCCCCTCACATCACCGGGTAAGAGAAGACTTTATTGTAAAGGAGAGAGCAGTACGGAGGATCCACCTAGATCCCCCAATCATCTGATAAACACATGAAACAATGGATTCAGTCAGTGTGTGTGTTTCCTACAGATGGATCCAGTCATGGGAACCCACCAGAGAGATGTCCCCATTCCTCTGTAATTCCCGGGATTTCACACAGGAAGTCACACCAATCCCTCACCATCATCAGGTAGATGAGGAACAATCTGGTAGGTCTGATAGTATCATTGGATCTGTACATTATCTGCATTGTTACCATTGATGTCATTTTTATTAATATATTCTGAGTGGAAACCTGAGAGATCCTAAAGTTGAAGTTAAAGAAGAGATAAAAGAGGGGGTGAGGATGGGGGGGATGGAGGGAGTCAGGAGATTCCAGAAGGACACCAAGAAGGTACCAGGACACCATGGTGGAGTCATCCAGCTACAGGAATATGACAGAGAGATGTCCCCCCGTCCTCTGTATTCCCGGGATTCCATACGACAGGAAGGTCACATTTGGGTCCCTCACCATCATCAGGTAGGTGGATCAAGTTATGGGAAACCCCACCAGAGAGATGTCCCCGTCTCTGTATTCCCGGGATTCCACACAGGGAGGTCACACCCATGTCCCTCACCATCATAGGTAGATGGTATAAATCATAACTATTAGTGATTGTTCCTCAAGGGTGTTTTGTTACATTGAATTTCTTTTGAAAAGTCGTTTAGAGTGGAATCCTCGGGGATGAATAATATTTTGTTTTAAAGAAGAGTATAAAGAGGAAAGTCTAGGATGAGGAGTTGTATGGAGTGATTGATTAGGAGTTTTTCAGAAGGACACAAGGATATGATGGAGCCAACTAATACCAGGAACCCACCAGAGAGATGTCCCCGTCCCTCTGTATTCCTGGGATTCCACACAGGATAAGTGCCACACCATCCCTCACCATCATCAAGGTAGATGGTGATCCCAGTCTCTTGTAATGGGAACCCACCAGAGAGATGTCCCCATCCACTGTATTCCCGGGATTCCACACTAGAGGAAGGTCACACCATCCCTCACCATCTCAGGTAGATTATTATTATACAGTATTATTTATATAGCGGCAGAAGGTTTGTTGAACAGCGCTGGTACATTATATGTGGGGGACAGACATGAGTGAATACAGTAACAATACAATTACACGATGGGGTGGTGAGGGCCCAGATCCCTGGGAGCTTACAATCTAGGAGGGAGGGATTAGTAATACAGGAATGGTAGTGATTCACTGATGTTTGTCAACCAAAGCTGTATCTGGATGTGAAGTGGAATAATCTCTTCCTCCAGTACAGTAGGTCATTTTATATTCCAGTCAGTGATAGGAGATAGTGGCTGTTCAGGGGAACAGTGGACTGTCTACACTGGAAGTCAGTCAGGATAGGAGAGGAGGACCAGGAGATCGGCTGGTTAGGTAGAGGGTGGGGTAGGCTTCCCCTGAAGATGGGTTTTTTTTCAGGGTGCGCCTGAAGGTGAGGAGGGTAGGTGACAGTCTGATGATTGGGGTGGAGTGAGTTCCAGAGGACACATAGGGGCCTCAACAGGGCAGTCCGTCATGATGGAGTCCACCCCCAGAGAGGGGATATCACAGAACGTCGGGAGGAGGAGACCAGGGAGCTAGAAAGTAGGAGGTCTTGTGAGGGAGCGAAGAGTACGGGTTGGGTGGTATATGGGTATCAGGTCGGTGGGGTCGGGTGAGGTAGTTTGGGGCGGAGTTATGACCAAGATCCCTTTCCTCTATGATGCTTTTGGAGGTGCACAATTGCTCTCTTCGATCTGTGAATGAACTTTCACTGGATATCAGAGTCCTGGGGAAAATATCAGGATATGTTTGAGCCGTATTGCATGGCAAACAGGAAGGTAACACCAGGCCAGTTTGTGTTTTGAGGCAAAAAATTGAGAGTATCTGGCAGGAGTTATGAATGGCTTTGTATGTCAATGTTAGAAGGTTGAATTTAATGATTTAATCTGGAGCCAGTGGTGGGAATGACAGAGGGGGGTGGAGGGAATGTGAGTGGAACACTGAATGAGATCAGGTGTGGAGGAATGACAGAGGGGGGTGGAGGATACTGAAGGAGTTAGTGGAGAGAAATGTCAGAGGGGACACCAGTGGAGGGGTGTTCAAGACACCAGGGGGTGGAGGACACAGCTGGAGGAATGACAGAGGGATGTGGAGGGATTCACTGGTATTCCAGAGGGAATGACACAGGGGGGTGGAGGACACTGAATGGAGGTCCTCAGTGGAGGGAATGACAGAGGGGGGGTGGAGGATACCACTGAATGGATGCCCCTACCTGGAGGGAATGGACAAGGGGTTGGAGGCCAGTGTGGTAGGGGTGAGGGGATTAGAATGAGGCCAGTGGAGGGATTGTCAGAGGGTGGGTGGAGGACACTGAATGGAGGCCAGTGGAGGGATTGCTGAGGGGGGTGGGGGACACTGAATGGAGGTCAGTGGAGGGAATGACAGAGGGGGGTGGAGGATGTACTGAATGGAGGCTAGTGGAGGGAATGGACAGAGGGGAGTGGAGGCCAGTGGAGGGGAATGACAGAGGGGGGTGGGGGGACACTGAATGGAGGCCAGTGGGGGATTGTCAGTATCGATCAGGGGTGATGGGACACTGAATGGAGGCCAGTGGAGGGATTGGCCCTGAGGGGGGTGTGAGGACACTGAGTGGAGGGAATTGGGAGAGAGGGGTGGAGGCCTTTGAAGGGATTGGCAGAGAGGGGGTGGAGGCCAGGAGGGAATGACAGACAGGGGTGGAGGACACTGAATGGAGGCCAGTGGAGGGAATGACAAGGGGGTTTAGACGAACACTGACAATACAGTGGAGGGAATGACAGAGAGGGGTGGAGGACACTGAGTGGAGGGAATGACAGAGGGGGGAGGAGGACACTGAGTGGAGGGGAGGGAATGACAGAGGGGGGTGGCAGAGCGGTTGGTGAGGTGGATGAGGTCTGGCCGCTGAGTTCAGGATAGACTGAAGCGGGATGAATAGTCGGTGCGGAGGGATGGCCGGTGATGAGGGGTATGGCCAGTGGTGTGGGAAGCTGGTGAGGAGGGATGGTAGGTGGTGCGGGAGGCCGGGTGAGGGGGGAGGGCCGGTGAGGAGGGATGGTACGGTGGTGCGGGAGGGGTGTGTGAGGAGGGGCTGGCCGCTGAGTTCAGGATAGCCGGTGTAGGAGGGATGGCCGGTGAGGACAGTGTGGCGGTGGTGGGGGGCCGGTGGGAGGAGGTCGGCCGGTGGGAGGGATGGCGGTGAGGAGGGGATGGCCGGTGGTGCGGGAGGCCGGTGGTGAGCGAGGCCGGTGAGGAGGTCGGCCGGTGAGGAGGCAGTGGTTGCAGTAGTCCACACGTGAGATGATAATGGGGTAGATGATGACAATTATTGGTAGGTGGGATTTATACTCGGCATGTTTGTTACAATGAATTGTTTTATTATATCTCTCAGAGTGGAATCCTCGGGGATGATAATATTGATGGTAAAGAAGAGTATAAAGAGGAGGATGAGGAGGATGGAGTGATGGAGGAGTTTTCAGAAGGACACAAGGAGATGATGGAGCCACCTAATACCAGGAACCCACCAGAGAGATGTCCCCGTCCTCTGTATTCCCGGGATTTCACACAGGAAGGTCACACCATCCCTCACATTGCAA
>CATNWA010004144.1:0-13077 GCA_951230385.1 Staurois parvus | reverse complement strand
TTAAAAACTTGAGGTCTGCTTTTCCCCTGCTTCAGTCACACACTCTGGTCATACCTGGGAGCCCTGACAACAGATCTCCAGTGAAAGGCTGACATGATCTCCTGAGTGTCATAAACTGTGAATGACCAGAGAAATAGCTGAGATCCATTTGAATCGCAGCTATTCTCTGTGTCATAAAAGGTCACCTTAATTTCCCAACAATATACTGCTAGTCAGGTCTAAACTGTTTTTTTGATGATTTAAAAAGCAGCTACTTAAATTTTGAAAAATATCTGTAATGCTATTACATGCCGGCACACAGGGTACCTCTGTCAAAGGACCTCTTCATAGAGGGTGGCCCCATCCTCCTCAACAGTACTGAAACACTATGGAATAGTCTTGATATTCTCTGTGGCAGGTGAAAATTTTCCAGTGTTGCATCTGCTGAAAAAGTTGCTGAGAAAGAAAGAAGGTAACAAATGGCAACTGCACCACATCCATTTATAGCTAAAAAATAGTTGCCACATGGGAGCAATGAGAGGAAAATATCACCAGCACATACTAACAAATTTAACATGAAGCCACCTTGCAAGTTAAGCTTTATATATATATATTATATATATATATATATATATAATCTATAGATTTTACTTGTACTGGTTCACTGTATTATAGTAGGGAGGTCGGCTTCAAAGAAAAAGGAAAATACTCAGTAGCAGATTGTTTCACAGTGTAGATATGGAGAATGCAATAACATCCATACGAGCAAGTGTCATTTATAGGGTTGTTTAGCAATGATTTATTCTGAAGAGCCAGAAGAACTATGAAATAAATAGGATTCTAAAGCCTTCAGTGCCCAATGTAAACCTCCAGTCATTCCAACACAATGCTATAATTTAGTCACCATCCACCAGGTGCTACCGTCTCATCATAACCCATGACACATCTTAAGATATTAAGGATTTCCTTTCATCCATCAGGACCGCTTAAGGGATCCCTTTGCAGTTTGATACATGTAGAGCATCAAGAAATATGCCTGAGGCCATGTATGAGCACATTTGGAAAATATTTTTTTTAGAATTGAAACCCCTAGGTATTATTTTAATGAAAACTGCAGAATTAAAAATATTGAAAATGACTTTTGAAATTAAATTAAACATGTTAAAGCATATTTGAGATTTTAGTGATTAAGCTCATATCTTTAACAAACAAACATTGTAAACCATGGTTTAGTGAAGCAATAAGTCTGTAAAACAAACAACAACAACTGCCTTTCAACCTAAGGGCTTAGAACATACCTATTTTCAATTTATTTTTAATACATATGATTGGATATATGGCTATGCTTTGCTTTGCTGAGCCAAATTTCAAAATGGCATTCTGTTTCACTTCGGTGGTTTCCTGGGAGATCGGGGATTGATTTTGTGAACTTCTTGCATGATACATTTGAAATATTTATCTGGAGTTCAGTTTGTCAGGTGTTGGTTAGTTCAGCTTTTACAAAGGAGTAGAGAGAAGCAAAACTGCCAAAAAGATATGATCTTTAAGATATGGCTTCTTTTGATTTCTTAAAGGACAGAACTGCATTTTCACTACAGTCAAAGGCAGTAGAATTTAAGCAAAGAAAATTATTTTTATAATAGTATGTATTCCTGTATTTTAAGCATTGAAATACACCATGCATAGATATATTTTAAGAATTCAAGCTTGCCATTTAAAAAAAAAGTAAATATACTTGATGTGGTGTGGGTGTCCATTCAAATATATATGGCTCATGTATGATATAAATGTAAAAATTAAAATGTATAAATTATAGCTAAATTTAAACAAAAGTAACAGAATACAGTTATTTGAAAAAAAACAATTAAAAGAAGAGAACACGTGTTTTGCCAAAAAAAAGGGGATACTACTGGCAACATTGTTCATGGTACAAATTATCGGTGGATTTTTTTTGTTTTACTGATTGGCTTTTTCTTTCTTCTTGGCCTGATCAGCCTGCAATTTGTGTTTGTCCTTTTTAAAGACATACTAAAAAGAGTCTGCCTGCCGCCCTGTAAAATGCCAGATCAGCATACATAGGCATATGTATGGGATAGCCGAATCGGTGTGAGGATCTAATGTGTTCAGATACTGGTATTTTGGGCAACATAAAAGGTTTTCCTCATCAGTATTACACCTGGTTCATCCAAGAAGATCATTTAAAAAATGAAATTAAATACTTGCCACTTAGTGAGCAAAATTGTTAACTAAAATCCAAACCCCCACTTAACTATGTGGGGTGGGGGAGATGCCAATCTGTTAAAATCAATTCTGTCACGTCCGGATTCCGGCGCCCTCATGTGACAGGGCACCGGCATCCCGCAGGACTCCGGACTTACAGGGCATAAAAATACAGCCTCCTGCAACCTGGAGGAACATAACTAAGTTAACACGGGAGTGGCCGCCCCTGACCTAAAACCTTACCCGATCCCCCCCCCGTATGGATCATACATAACGGCAGCGGCAGCCAGCCCCGTTCCGCCGCTCACATCGATCCTGAGTGGACCAGGTCTCCCCCTACTGCAAGCCAAGATGGCCACCGACCAACGATGCTGGCAGCAGCAAAAAATCAAATCACAAGCAGCAACAGCTTTAACCCACAGGACGGGCAACATGGACACCAGAGCCACACACCCAGGAACAGGTAGAGAAGAGGCACAGCCACCCCACACTCTTTCAGCTGGGCAGTTTTGTTAATAGTAAGTCCCCACGGACCAGTATTGAAAAGATTGCACTGCTGTTGCTACTCTGTTGCTACCCATCATTACTTCAGGTCAGTAGACAGAGCAGTTAACACAGTGGCATAAGAACTGCTCAGAAAGTGACCTGGGAAGAAAACGTCCAAACCGCATAACCGATAGTTGAACATCGCCTCCTCTGACCTAGCGATGAGTTCAAGCTATGCAAGCGGGAGCTACCACAATAGCAAAGCGTGAGCAAACAGAATAGTATTGGATTGAATATGATTGGATAAGCTAGATGATCTAGAAAACCGCGTCACTGTAAGGAACAACTTGCACAGTGTAGGCCTCCCTGAATCCTACAACTCTCAACTCAGGTGTATTATCAGATATCTGCTCAAACAACAACAGCATTCCTCGCGGCATTGGACATCACACACCAATTTGCCAGGTCAGAAAGGGCTCATCGCTTAGGCCGTGCCCACAAATGACAGACACACACACCCGCACCGTGCCCAACAATCGGCATATACTCTTAATTACGCGTACCGTGTAGCTAGACTCAATGTAGTTGTCGCAACTCTCAAGTCCCTGCTGCTAGATGGTCCATAAGCGCTGTTGGGATTCGCCGACTTCTCGCAAGAAGTCTCTCCCGCAAATAGAAAAGCATTCCAACAAATTTTGTGCTTCTCTAATGGCAAAAAGGAGTCAAATACACTCTAGCATACCCTGCTACACTTCGCTTCAATAAACGCCGCAGGGATCCTAAATCTTCACACAAAGTATAAGCCCAAAGAAGCCCCTTCAGTACTTCAAAACCAATCTTTCCGAGGTCATGGTGCCTCCACAGACCACATAATTCACCAAGAGAACCCTGGCCGCGAGAACAGCGTAGTCCACGAAAAGCACAACCAAAGTGCCAATTGCAACCAACCACACCGCGACTAAACAAAGATCATCCTGACCGATCGTTGCCCACAGCCCACTCCCTAATCACCCTCGTTATTGTAGTTTCAAAACCTGGTGTTACAGGGCGCATGCGCGGACCGGCTTGATGGAAACGCTCTGATCTGAGCAGCTCCCGTCCACCCGCCAAGCACTAACCCAGCACACCAACCCGGAGACCCGCCCAGGGAGAACAACAACCCCACAGTGTCATTCCTGAAGCGTGCCGCAACCGCTCCAGGCAAGCCATGCCGCGACGACAGAAAACCCCCTGAACAGCCGGTAAGGACTTTACTAATTTCCTTCCCGGCCGTCATGGAATCCAAGATGGTCTGCCGGGCGGCAGCGTCCAGGGAGGGCAGCTGGAGGCCTGAGGGGACTACAAATGACCAGCAAAAACGGATGCCAGGCTGCGACAACGCGCTTTATCCAGGGGACCCTGGTGAGTTGTCACCTCACCGACTGTCCCCCACAACTAGTAGCCCAGCCAAGTCTCGGCCACGACTACATAACCATGAACTTTTGATCCCTCACTTCAGGCCCGAAAAACTTCCGCCCTATGCTATCCCACACAGTGATTGCCCGACAGTTCGATTCGTGCCCAGTGTCCAGATATACCGCTCGACGGAAATCTCTATGAAGGGTATGCAGAACATCACTACGTCAGCCAAACATTATTTAATATTGAGTCTCCACATCGCTGAGTCAAATTACTGCGGCGGTACAGCGACAGGAAAGCTAGAATTCGCCATATTGAAAGTAACCTGGTGATCGTACTAATAAGCATAACAATGATTTGATTGATGCCTCACAGCTGACCATTCATCTACATCCGAAACAAATTAAAGCCGAAAATTTTTGGCTGCCCTGGAAGAGCGATCAAAGACCGCCACAAAACATTATATTTAAGAGGAATCCCCGAATCAGTCACTAATGAGCACACCTATTAACCCCCTAAAATAACTTTTTTTTAACCAAGCAAAAATTATATCCAATTCCTTATCACCATCAGTTCCTGACCTGGACTAGCAATTGATCGTGAAGCCACACGATTTGCCAAAACTACCGACTTGTTTGTCAGCATCTATTCCAAGAGATGTATTAGCCCGTATACAATTTCTACCATGATTAATAGAAAGAATCAGATGGCTGCCAGGGATCCGCCCCCAGGTTACCCGCCATCCTACTATGCTAATCTCCGTCTAATAACGACCGGATTTATCTAAAGCCACACTCCTTAAAGATGGAAAAAAAAATGATTTTTCCATAACTAAAGCTCTGAGAAACCAACGGTATAATCATACCAATGGGGTTTCCCCACAAAGCTCAACATTACGGCACCGTGGCAGAATTTTTAACGGTAAATAACCCTGGAAGCAGTCTGGACCTACTTAAAGCCTGGGAATATCCGTCCTGCGGATCCACAGGGAACTGCAATCTCTGCCCTCCGAATCAACATATGGAGGGCCATCCATAAACCATGGAAGTGGCCCACTCTCTGCGCCTTAAAACAAACGTACTCCTTCTCCCTAGAAGGCCTTTTTTTCAACATACCATTTTCTGGCGATCAGCCCCAAAAACTCGATGGTACCTGTTCATAAACAGTTTGCTAAATGGCATGACCCCTTCGATGGTCAAAGCCTGTTCCTCACCCACCAGTTGCCCTAGTAGACAATGGATACTGACTTGGTCGACTTGCGATGTATGAAAAAAATAAAGGTGTTTTTTTTACTGTTTCTTTGTATCCGTACCTTCCCCCAGTTGAGGGCACCATCAGACACAGCAGCTATAACCCTACAGATAATGAATCCCCCGCACATGTCCAGGAAAGCTCATCCTATCATCCTCCAATCGAGCCTAACTCAATCTTCAATAGACTCACAACCCGCACTCTCCCTCTCATAGAAATATCTGTTAACCGACGACTTCCTATCAAATATCGCTCCGACTAATTGTGAACTCATAGAGAAATACGTACCAAATGATTACTATTCACATCTCCTCAACGTACGAGGCGCCTAAACTCCGCCTTTCAAGAGATCGATGCTAGCCAAAGAAGCCCGGAAATCCCCATGCCGGACATACTCATACTCTTCATAAACAATATCCCCACTTCGCTACGGGGAAAACTCCCAAATTAATTTCTATCACCGCTTCACCCAAATATTTTTGGCAACCAACATCCAAAAGAAGAATGGAGTTCTTACTGCCATTAATACTCTGTCTCATGCCGCATCATTTCGCAAACAGCCGATCCACAAGGCGCTACCACATTACTTGTATCCAGCTTAATGACATAACCTACACCTTAGTGCACGTCTACGGCCCCAAACTGCAAGCAGATGCGCTTCTATCATAAATAGAGATGAGCGAAGTATTCAAAAATTCGATTTCGACTGATTCGGAGCGAATTCGTGAGAAAAATTTCGATTCGAGTCGAATATATTCGCTTGCGAATTTAACTATAAAAGGTGTTTCTAGGCTTCAGAGAGCCTTTATATTAGTGCAAAACACTGTAACCTTTAATTTAAATGCCCTTGGAGTCTGCTGGGAAGAGAAATAATACTGGGACAGTCAGTATGACATGCAGATGAGTGCCGTCGATCTTAAAATCACCGCACACTTCACTCATTTGGGGCAGTCACGGGGCCAAAACCATAGTGTGGAGTCCACATGTGGCGGTGGAGGCAGCAGCAATGGGAGCCATAACAGCACCCTATGACAAAAATGAAACCACCAGCAGTGTGAGGAGACCTGAAAGTGCACATGGCATGAGACACTGTGGACCTGGCAGCAGCATGAGGAGGCGGTACAGGCCCACATGGCAGATTAGGGGCCTGGCAGCAGCTATGGGAGGCCCGTAATCTGCCAGCACCCTTATGTCAAAAAATTGAACACACCAGCATGTGTGAGGAGACCTGAAAGTGGCACATGGCAGAGTGTGGCGATGGAGACAGCAGCAATGGGAGGCCGTACAGGGACCCATGAGAGACTCTGGACTTCCGCAGCAGCATGAGGAGGCGGTATAGGGGCCCATGGCAGATTAGGGGCCTGGCAGCAGCTATGGGAGGCCCTAATCTGCCAGCACCCTATGTCAAAAAAAATTGGAACACACCAGCAGTGTGTGAGGAGACCTGAAAGTGGCACATGGCAGAGTGTGGCGATGGAGACAGCAGCAATGGGAGGCCGTACAGGGACCCATGAGAGACTCTGGACCTGGCAGCAGCATGAGGAGGCGGTATAGGGGCCCATGGCAGATTAGGGCCTGGCAGCAGCTATGGGAGGCCCGTAATCTGCCAGCACCCTATGTCAAAAAATGAGAACACACCAGCAGTGTGTGAGGAGACCTGAAAGTGGCACATGGCAGAGTGTGGGCGATGGAGACAGCAGCAATGGGAGGCCGTACAGGGACCCATGAGAGACTCTGGACTTGGCAGCAGCATGAGGAGGCGGTATAGGGGCCCATGGCAGATTAGGGGCCTGGCAGCAGCTATGGGGCAGGCCCGTAATCTGCCAGCACCCTATGACAAAAAATGGAACACACCAGCAGTGTGAGGAGACCTGAAAGTGGCACATTGGCAGAGTGTGGCGATGGAGACAGCAGCAATGGGAGGCCGTACAGGGACCCATGAGACACTCTGGACCTGGCAGCAGCATGAGGAGGCGGTATAGGGGCCCATGGCAGATTTGGGGCCTGGCAGCAGCTATAGGAGGCCCGTAATCTGCCAGCACCCTATGGACAAAAAAATGGAACACACCAGCAAGTGAGGAACCTGAAAGTGGCACATGGGGCATGGAGACACTGTGGACCGATGGCAGCAGCAACTCCTGAGGAGGCGGACGGTACAGGGGCCCATGGCAGATTAGGGGCCTGGCAGCAGCTATGGGAGGCCCGTAATCTGCCAGCACCCTATGTCAAAAAATGGAACACACCAGCAGTGTGAGGAGACCTGAAAGTGGCACATGGCAGAGTGTGGCGATGGAGACAGCAGCAATGGGAGGCCGTACAGGGACCCATGAGAGACTCTGGACCTGGCAGCAGCAATGAGGAGGCGGTACAGGGGCCCATGGCAGATTAGGGGCCTGGCAGCAGCTATGGGAGGCCCGTAATCTGCCAGCACCCTATGACAAAAAATGGAACACACCAGCAGTGTGAGGAGACCTGAAAGTGGCACATGGCAGGGTGCATGGAGACAGCAGCATGCGGATTTAGTCAGGGTGTCAGGAACTGGGACCTTGAAAGCAAGCTAATCCACGGATTCATATTACAAACGTGAGTCTCTCCACATTTGGGTGCACAGTCTACTAGTCCTCCGTGGAGTTACAATACCTCCTGCCGCACTAAACACCGCTCCCGATCCACGCTACTGGCACGGGCATGACAGCCTTTCAAGGGCAAATGAGCAGCTAGTTGGGGCCAAAGGTCAAGTTTCGGAGCCCAGTAGTCAACTGGGATTGTCTACCTCTCTGATTGGCAGGTGCTGTCCAAGAAGGCCTTGCAGCTGTGGTGTGTTTGAGGTCCTGCTCCAGGTCCACCTGATGCTGCTGAGTGCTGGCGACCTAGTAGTTTCCTCACTGCGCTGGTGAAGAAAGCTACTGCATCATCGACTGCAGGACTGAGGCAGCCGCTGCTGTGAGCTGCCACATGCTCCTACCACCCCACCCCTCCCCTGCTGCCATGGCAGCTGAACGCGAGCGCACAGGGCCCACAGTGTCACGAGGATGGACGTTGGCGCAGAAAGGCAGAGACCAGCCTGACTACATAGTGGTTTTTTATAGTACGTTATTTTGGCCTCCCTCTCAGCAGGTGTGAAAAAGGCCCATGGCATTTTTGAACGGATAGCGGGGTCCAACATAGGTGGACAGCCAAAATAAGTCTCCCCTCTGTCTGATGTTATTAATTCGGCTGTCCGCTAATGCAAGCAACCGAGCATGCTATGGGCCATTTGTGCAGCCAAGGAATGCGAGGGACTCCCTGCCTCCCCATCTCCACAGCATACTGCCACGGTGCGTCTGGGTCCTCTGTCTCCTCCTCCTCCCTCTACCAGATGCACCTGCTCCTCCACTCCTGTCCGCTGAGTGGGAAAAACCACCCTATTTCACACTCAATAATTCCACAGCACCAATGTCCTCCTCTACCTCCTCCTCTTCTTCCTGTCCTGCCCCCACAGGGGTCATGTGCGTTGAGATCTGTGCGCCATGGGAGACCGCACCCTGACCAGCCATTGTTAACAGCATTTGTTCCAGGACGTGCAACAGAGGAATGACGTCGTTCATCCCATAGTCCTGCTGACTCACGAATAGCGTGGCCTCCTCAAAGGGGCCTGAGCAAGCGCAGGTGTCACCATGAGCTGGCCAATGGCTGACATCTAAGTTACACAGGGAGTAGCCTTTATCCCTTTTAACATCAGGAAATCTATGATGGCCTTATCGCTGTTCGTAAAAGGGGTCTAACATATGTAGGGTTGAATTCCACCTTGTTGCAACGTCACAGCATGAGGAGGATCGGTACGGGGGCCATGGCAGATTACGGGCCTGGCAGCAGCAATGGGAGGCCCGTAATCTGCCAGCACCCTATGACAAAAAATTGAACACACCCAGCAGTGTGAGGAGACCTGAAAGTGGCACATGGCAGAGTGTGGCGATGGAGACAGCAGCAATGGGAGGCCGTACAGGGACCCATGAGACACTCTGGACCTGGCAGCAGCATGAGGAGGCGGTATAGGGGCCCATGGCAGATTAGGGCCTGGCAGCAGCTATGGGAGGCCCGTAATCTGCCAGCACCCTATGACAAAAAATGGAACACACCAGCAGTGTGAGGAGACCTGAAAGTGGCACATGGCAGAGTGTGGTGATGGAGACAGCAGCAATGGGAGGCCGTACAGGGACCCATGAGAGACTCTGGACTTGGCAGCAGCATGAGGAGGCGGTATAGGGGCCCATGGCAGATTAGGGGCCTGGCAGCAGCTATGGGAGGCCCGTAATCTGCCAGCACCCTATGTCAAAAAATTGAACACACCAGCAGTGTGTGAGGAGACCTGAAAGTGGCACATGGCAGAGTGTGGCGATGGAGACAGCAGCAATGGGAGGCCGTACAGGGACCCATGAGAGACTCTGGACCTGGCAGCAGCATGAGGAGAGGCGGTATAGGGGCCCATGGCAGATTAGGGGCCTGGCAGCAGCTATGGGAGGCCCGTAATCTGCCAGCACCCTATGTCAAAAAATTGAACACACCAAAGTGGCACATGGCAGTGTGAGGAGACAGCTGAAAGTGGCACATGGACATGAGACACTGTGGACCTGGCAGCAGCATGAGGAGGCGGTACAGGGGCCCATGGCAGATTAGGGGCCTGGCAGCAGCTATGGGAGGCCCGTAATCTGCCACACCCTATGACAAAAAAAACACACCAGCAGTGTGAGGAGACCTGAAAGTGGCACATGGCAGAGTGTGGCGATGGAGACAGCAGCAAGGGAGGCCGTACAGGGCCCATGAGACACTCTGGACCTGGCAGCAGCATGAGGAGGCGGTATAGGGGCCCATGGCAGATTAGGGGCCTGGCAGCAGCTATGGGAGGCCCGTAATCTGCCAGCACCCTATGACAAAAAATGGAACACACCAGCATGTGTGAGGAGACCTGAAAGTGGCACATGGCAGAGTGTGGCGATGGAGACAGCAGCAATGGGAGGCCGTACAGGGACCCATGAGAGACTCTGGACCTGGCAGCAGCATGAGGAGGCGGTAATAGGGGCCCATGGCAGATTAGGGGCCTAGCAGCAGCTATGGGAGGCCCGTAATCTGCCAGCACCCTATGTCAAAAAATTGAACACACCCAGCCAGTGTGTGAGGAGACCTGAAAGTGGCACATGGCATGAGACACTGTGGACCTGGCAGCAGCATGAGGAGGCGGTATAGGGGCCCATGGCAGATTAGGGGCCTGGCAGCAGCTATGGGAGGACCCGTAATCTGCCAGCACCCTATGTCAAAAAATTGAACACACCAGCATGTGAGGAGACCTGAAAGTGGCACATGGCAGAGTGTGCATGGAGAACAGCAATGGGAGGCCGTACAGGGACCCATGAGCAGACTCTGGAGCATGAGGAGGCGGTACAGGGCCCATGGCAGATTAGGGGCCTGGCAGCAGCTATGGGAGGCCCGTAATCTGCCAGCACCCTATGACAAAAAATGGAACACACCAGCAGTGTGTGAGGAGACCTGAAAGTGGCACATGGCAGAGTGTGGCGATGGAGACAGCAGCAATGGGACCCGTACAGGGACCCATGAGAGACTCTGGACTGGCAGCAGCATGAGGAGGCGGTATAGGGGCCCATGGCAGATTAGGGGCCTGGCAGCAGCTATGGGAGGCCCGTAATCTGCCAGCACCCTATGTCAAAAAATGGAACACACCAGCAGTGTGAGGAGAGACCTGAAAGTGGCACATGGCAGAGTGGCATGAGACACTGTGGACCTGGACCTGGCAGCAGCATGAGGAGGGCGGTACAGGGGCCCATGGCAGATTAGGGGCCTGGCAGCAGCTATGGGAGGCCCGTAATCTGCCAGCACCCTATGACAAAAAATTGGAACACACCAGCAGTGTGAGGAGACCTGAAAGTGGCACATGGCAGAGTGTGGCGATGGAGACAGCAGCAATGGGAGGCCGTACAGACCCATGAGAGACTCTGGACAGCAGCATGAGGAGGCGGTACAGGGGCCCATGGCAGATTAGGGGCCTGGCAGCAGCTATGGGAGGCCCGTAATCTGCCAGCACCCTATGTCAAAAAATGAACACACCAGCAGTGTGTGAGAGAGACCTGAAAGTGGCACATGGCATGGAGACACAGCAATGAGACCGTACTGTGGACCTGGCAGCAGCATGAGGAGGCGGTACAGGGGCCCATGGCAGATTAGGGGCCTGGCAGCAGCTATGGGAGGCCCGTAATCTGCCAGCACCCATGACAAAAAATGGAACACACCAGCAGTGTGAGGAGACCTAAAGACACATGGCCCGAGGCATGAGACAGCACTGTGGACCTGGCAGCAGCATGAGGAGGGCGTATAGGGGCCCATGGCAGATTAGGGGCCTGGCAGCAGCAGGTATGGAGGCCCGTAATCTGCCAGCACCCTATGTCAAAAAAATTGAACACACAGCAGTGTGAGGAGACCTGAAAGTGGCACATGGCATGAGACACTGGGACCTGGCAGCAGCATGAGGAGGCGGTACAGGGGCCCATGGCAGATTAGGGGCCTGGCAGCAGCTATGGGAGGCCCGTAATCTGCCAGCACCCTATGACAAAAAATGGAACACACCAGCAGTGTGAGGAGACCTGAAAGTGGCACATGGACCCATGAGAGACTGTGGACCTGGCAGCAGCATGAGGAGGCGGTATAGGGGCCCATGGCAGCCATGGCAGATTAGGGGCCTGGCAGCAGCTATGGGAAGCCCGTAATCCTGCCAGCACCCTAATGTCAAAAAATGGAACACACCAGCAAGTGTGGGAGGGAGACCTGAAAGTGCAAATGGCACAGTGTGGCGATGAGAGCACTGGGAGGCCGTGGACTCCATGAGAGACAGCAGCATGAGGAGCGGTATAGGGGGCCCCATGGCAGATTAGGGGCCTGGCACGCAGCTATGGCAGGGCCCGTAATCTGCCAGCAACGCCTATGACAAAAAATAAAAGTGGAACACAACCAGACATGTGTGAGGAGACCTGAAAGTGGCACATGGCAGATGTGTGCGATGGGAGACAGCAAGCAATGGGCAGGCCGTACAGGGACCAGCATGAGAGACCTCTGGACCTGGCAGCAGCAGAGGAGCGGCGGGTACAGGGGCCCATGGCAAATTAGGGGCCTGGCAGCACCAGCTCTTGGGAGGCCCGTAATCTGCCAGCACCCTATGTCAAAAAATTGAACCACACCAGCAGTGCAGTGTTAGGAGACCTGAAAGTGGCACATGGCAGAGTGTGGCGATGGAGACACGCAGCACTGGGAGACCGGTACAGGGACCCCATGAGAGACTCTGGACTTCTGCAGCAGCATGAGGAGGCGGTATAGGGGCCCATGGCAGATTAGGGGCCTGCAGCAGCTATAGGAGGCCCCGTAATCTGCCAGCACCCTATGACAAAAAAATTAGAACACTACACCAGCAGTGTGAGGAGACCTGAAAGTGGCACATGGCATGAGACACTGTGGACCTGGCAGCAGCATGAGGCAGGCGGTACAGGGCCCATGGCAGATTAGGGGCCTGGCAGCAGCTATAGGAGGCCCGTAATCTGCCAGCACCCTATGAAAAAAAATGGAACACACCAGCAGTGTGTAGAGGAGACCGGGAAAGGGGCACAGGCAGAGTGTGGCGATGGGGGCCAGCACCCAATGGGGGGCCGTACAGGGCCCCTGAAGACTCTCGACTTGGCCGCAGCATGGGAGGTGGTATAGGGG
>CATNWA010004143.1:0-15722 GCA_951230385.1 Staurois parvus | reverse complement strand
GCAATGTTTGAAAAGCACCTATTTATTTAAACAGAAGTTCAAAAAATGCTATAAAAATAAAACTATTTAAATTCTGCCACCTCCAAAACTAAAATCAGCACAATCCTAAATGTGGTTTATCATTTGAAGAGAGAAAAAAAAAAGATCTTTAGATTTGTTCTGCAAGAATGCACAGCTTCTCAATTTTCATCTAAGCTTGGCGAGGATTTTTCAGAAAGATAAGAAGGCTTATTATGCCTGCACCATAGTAGTGTCTTCCCATGACGTGACAGGCTGGAAAGATGCTCCATTAAAATGTAAAGACAATAAATCTCAATCAGGATAGAATTTTTTAGCAATGATATGGAAATGTAAGGAGGAATCCCACTGTAATACTGCCCTAAAAAAAACGTATAAAACATTTTGTCTGTGAAGGTTCTCATTTATCCAAGGCATAGTATATCTAGTAGTAGTTAGTCACATTTAACTTGACTTATTCTGTAACAGTTGAAGATGTCTTGTAATGTACCAGTTCTTCACTTCCTAGAGTGTCAGGAGTCAGGACGAAGGCCATCTTAATGAATGGGCACACCTGGGCCTACCCGTGGCCAAGACAAGGAGGGGGCCTGGGTGCTGTGTTGGGTGGGATGCACATGGAGATTTGGCCAATTGTGCTGCTCTTCTTTGACAGGAGTAACTGCAGTGTCACTCCTGTCCAAAGGAGCAGCAGCTGGCTTCTGCTGGAGAATTTATTCAGCTTTGTCCACCTCTTTGCAGGGGACGAAAGAGAGCTGGCACTGAGAATCACTTCAATCTCAGTGTGGGAGAGGAAGGAGGAGCTGCCTTCATCACAGGTAGGAACAGCTTGTGTGATCTGTGATTACAAGAGGGAAGGCAGGCAATAAACTCTCATGTATAGGGACACTGTGATGGGTACACCTGATGTAAGGGAACACTATGATGGGTACACCTGATGCATGGGGTCACTGTGAAGGGTAAACTGTGATAGGGATACCTGATGTATGGGAACACTGTGATGGGAACACCTGATGTATGGGGACACTGATGGGGACACCTGATGTATGGGGACACTTGATGGGGACACCTGATGTATGGGGACACTGTTATGGGGACAACTGATGGATGGGGACACTGTAATGGGGGGCGCCTGATGGATGGGGCTCTGTGATGGGGACTCCTGATGGAAGGGGACACTGATGGGGACACCTGATGGAAGGGAACACTGTGATGGAGACACTTGTTGTATGGGGACATTATGATGGGGACAACTGATGGATGGGGACACTGTGATGGGGACAACTGAAGAATGTGGACACTGTAATGGGGGCACCTGATGGATGGGGATCTGTTATGGAGACACTAATGGAAGTGAATACTGTGATGGGGACACCTGATGGATGGGGACATCGCGACGGGGGCACCTGGTGCAGGCTGGTAGGGGTCCCAGTGCATTACTTTGCCCAGGGGCCCATGATGCTTTTAACATGGCACTGGTTTGGAAGATGCACCAGTATTTATAATTACACCTTTAAGGATAACTCCACCTTCATGAAAAAAATATAGCAAATATAAAATAATATGGCCACGGACGGAGATGGCCGCACCTTAGGAGAGCTCTGACAGCCGCTGAGCCGTGCAGCTATTGACATGGACACTACCCAGCGGGGATCCATGCTGACATCAGTAATCCCTTTAGGGAGGTGTGGGGCATAACTCTGGAGGATGGGGAAGAGGAAGATAAAGGAGGGGCCCCACAAACTGTCGGAGTTCTTTGCTCCGGCGGGTCCCCCCTCCTCTCAAAATGGTGCTGGTCCCTGCTCTCCTGCGGACCCACAAGGACAGGGGGAGAGAGACAGCCATGGCTCTCCCCTGCATGCATCCAGTCCTGCTGCTAATACAGAGCAGGCTAATCCTATCCTGAGGACACCAACCTGCAGTCCCCAGAAAAATAAGCAGAGATATTCCTCAGAGGTGCAACTGATGGGTGAGCAATTTTCTGATTCCCTTTCACAAAACACCACAAGAGAATTTATAGAGAATTTGGAGGATTACCCTGCAGAATCTATGCCTTTTACTACTACAGTGATGAAAGATATGCTAGTTACTCTTAAGGGATCCCTACATAAAGATATGATGAGCTTTTTGTCACAGATTAATACAGTGGTGGAAACTTTAGGAGAGCGGGTGTCACACGTGGAAAATAAAATGGGAGATTTCGCCACAGCTCATAACGAACTAGTGGATGCCCATAATGAAGTTGAGGATGAGCTGTAGGCCCTAAAGGTGAAAATGGCGGATCTTGAGGACTGCTCCCGCAAAAATAATATAAAATTTAGGGGGATTGGCGAAAATACTCCTGTCACAGATCTGCGCGAATATATTCAACAAATGATATCCACACAATCACCACACACTCTGAATAGAGAAGTAGTGGTGGATAGGGCGCACAGACTGCCAAAGCCCTCCTTCCTCCCAGACCATGTTTCTTGGGATGTAATCGCGATAATCCATTTCTATCATGTGAAGGAGGAGCTAATGCAATTTGCATGGAAGAATAATCCACTCCCAGCGCCCTACAGCGGAATCTCATTGTTTACTGATCTTTCCCATTACACCATAGCAGCTCGCAAGAAATGGATTTCTTTCACGAAATTATTGTGGAACAACGATATCAGTGGGGATTCCCTACCAAACTGCTGATTACCAAAGATAACCGAGCACTCACGGTCACTTCGGAGGAAGATGGTTTTCTACTTGCTAAAAAATGGGGCCTTATTCCTGCAGATGAGGAAATTGCGCCTACCAAATCCTCTCCCAGGAAAATCCTCTCAGAGGATGCGGCTGTGAGGAGGAGAGAGAGGGGGAGGGAGCCGCTGTGACACCCTGCAGCTCCGGTGGGAGCCATTTACATCTGCAGAGTGGCTATTTCCAAACGTGGCAGCACTACCAAGCAGCGAGGGGCATTTGACCAGATCTGACCAGACCCACATAAGTATCCTTGATGTCCTGGGATTATCTACCCTAAATGCGCATTGAGATTGCGTATCTGGTGAGTGCGCGCAATCTTTATACATCCATCACCTCATCCACGGATCCAGCCATTGGATTTTTGAAGATCATTTGGGATCTTCCCTACTCACACTATAGACTGTATTTGGTCTAGTGCCCAATCACCTATAGTCACCATTAGGTGACGTTTTTACTTGCACCTTTATTTTATTGTATTTTTTATATGAAGATGTTTGAATATTACATGTCCATATATCTTAACATAACATTTTAGCGCTGCACCTTGCTTTATTCTGATTATTTTGGAGGTTTATATGGTGCCTTTTTGGTGTTCAGCTGCTGTTTTTTCTTTCAACTCACTTATAATTTTACTCTAGCGCTCACTTACCCTGTGATTTATTATACTTAATACCATGTTCCAGCCGGAAATGTTAAAGGCTATCATTGTCACCTTACCTAAACCGAGGAAATCTTCGGACCACCCTCAAAATTTTAGGCCCATCTCATTATTAAATACCGATCTCAAAATTTACGCCAAAATTATAGCGACCTTTTACCTGCCTCCTTAATATAACCCATCTTCTGATTCGGGTAGACCATTTAGGCATTTGTTAAAGATATACAGGCAGCGGATGGTACTTGTAGAATACTGGACTTGATGCATTTAATAGAATCCCATGGATCACAGGCGGTGTTCTTGGCCTTGGACGCCGAGAAAGCTTTTGATAGGGTTCACTGGCGATATTTAGATGCTACGTTGCTCAAATTTGATATAAGTGGATATATAAAGTAGGCTATTATGGCACTCTGTACAGTTCCCACTGCTCAGGTTTTTACGTCCAATTGGAACCCTTTAGCATTACTAATAGAACCCGGCAGGGCTGCTCACTTTCTCCCATTATCTTTTCCTTAGTAATGGAACCATTAGCAACAGCGATATGCAATAATCCACAGATCTAGGGCATTCGAGTTGCAGATTCCTTCCATAAAATTGGTTTATTTGCTGACGATGTTATCCTTACTGTTACGGATCCTGCAAAATCTCTTACAGAGATTTCATCCTCCTTACAAGCTTTCAGTGCGATTTCTTATTACAAACTCAATATTACAAAATCATCTGCCCTACCGAAAGCTATAATGAAGAATCTTTTAAATCTTTTGAGCTAAATTCCCCTACAGCTGGACACAGAATAAACTTGACTACCTTGGTATATATATATCGTCTCCAGGTTCCAATACCTTTAAAGACAATTTTGAAAAGCTATATAAGTCCGTTTTGGTGGAGTTACAGTGACTTGATAAAATTGAAACATCTTGGATAGGCAGAAGAGCAGCCTTTAAGATGCTGATTCTTCCTAAAATTCTATACTATTTTTGAATTATTCCAATTATCATCCCCCATTATCTTTTCCCCGTGCTTACTTTAATAAACTGGAGGTGGCTATTAGGAAATATATTTGGCAGGGGAGGAAATCGAGAATTTCTTTCCTGTCCCTTACTAAACATAAGTCTAAAGGGGGGATCGGTCTTCCAGTGCTTTCTAGATATTACTATGCCTCTATTTTGGACCAACTCCCGGAATGGTTCACCCCATCAGACAAATTATGGGTACAAATTGAGAAATCAGTAATCTCTAATGGAGATCTTTGGGCTTTAGCCTTGGCTAAATCTGCCAATATAGATCTTCTCAAAACATTTCCTCCATCTATTTCTGCGTCTCTTGAGGCATGGTTATTTGGCACCAATAAATTAAACACCTCTTCTCCTAAGATCCAAATTGATAACCTCAACACTAGGCCTTTACAAGATTTGGGATACAAAACTTTTATTGAAATAGGGAATGTTACCCCAAGTAGAGGTCTGCACTCCCTTCTACAGCTTAGAGGATATCATAGGTTGAATCCAAAGACATGGGTTGACATTGACTCCAAACTATGGCATGCCATGACTAATCCTGTTAGATTAAAAAAGGGGATTTCATGGTTCTATAATTATCTACATTACGATAATGATCTCAGTATTCCCCGTACCATAAGAAGCTGGGAAGCAGATCTTAAAAGGTCTTTCACGAAGGATGAATTGGAGGCTGCCTTGGGCAATATTTAAGTATCACTAAATGCACAAATCGTTGGAACTGATCTTTAAAAATTCTTTATCGTAGCTACCTTACCCCTTATAACCTCGCTAAAATGTATCCCAATGTGTCAACCCTATGCTGGAGGAACTGTGGGGAGGAAGGTAATCTACTCCATATTCTGTGGGGATGCCCCTACTTACAAAATTTTTGCCAGGAAATCTTTGCACTTATCTCACGGGTTTCTGGCATGATAACTAGCCTGGCGCCTCATATAGCACTCCTCAATATAACTTTGCACCTATTTCCTACCCAGTATAGAACAATTGTTGTCCATATACTTATCGCTGCTAGAATGTCTATCACTGCTGCCTGGAAATCAGCGAGGATTCCCACCATCCTAGAAGTAACTCATAAAGTTAATTTGAATTACATTTGTGAAAAAGCGGTGGCTCTTCAATGTCAAAATGTGGGGAAATTTGACCTAAAATGGTCTAGCTGGTTAAGAATGTTTATGCCCCATGATATGAATGTATGAGTATACTGCTTTATATACCATAGTGTGTTTATTTGGTTATTGCTGCATCTATGCTCTGATCTTGCCTTCTCTGTTTCTTTTTTTTTTCCTGTTTTTTCTTTTTTTTTTTCTTCCCCCCACCTTCTTTGAGCCACTTCTATCTATAGTGAGCACTATGTGGGCACTAATTGCCCTAAGGGCCATGTAATCTGTTGGTTACAAGTTTTGCTGACTCAGATGTACTCTCTTATATATGCAACCATAAAGCCAAAGGCTGTATTTCATCTATTCTACCTGGCCTCTAGGCGTGGTGATGCCATGGTGCAAGATATGTTATTGTTTAATGGCTACGTATATTTTCTGCCTGGACCTACCTATGTCAATGTAATTGTTTTTTCTTGAAAAAGTTAATAAAAAAAAATTGAAAAGATAAAATAATATAGCATATACAGTGAGTCCAGAATTTATTCACAGTGTTTAACTTTTGCCACATTTTATTATGTTACAGCCTTATTCCAAAATGGATTAAATTAATTTTTTTCCTCAACAGTCTACAAACAATACCCCATAATGACAACGTGAAATAAGTTTGTTTTGAAATCTTTGCAATTTATAAAAAATGTAAAAAAAACACATGACCGTACATAAGTATTCACAGCTTTTGCCATGATACTCAAAATTGAGCATCCTTTCCCACTGATCATCCTTGAGATGTTTCCACAACTTGATTGAAGTCTACCTGTGGCAAATTCAGTTGATTGGACATGATTAGGAAAGGCCACAGTTAACAGTGCATGTCAGAGCACAAACCAAACCATGAAGTCCAAGGAATTGTCCGTAGACCTCCGAGACAGGATTGTATCAAGGCACAGATCTGGGGAAGGGTACAGAAAAATTTCTGAAGCATTGAAGGTCCCAATGAGCACAGTGGCCTCCATCATCCGTAAAATGGAAGACATTTGGAGCCACCAGGAATCTTCCTAGAGCGGGCTGCTCAGCCAAAATGAGCGATCGAGGGAGAAAAGGCCTTAGCCAAGGAGGTAACCAAGAACCCAATGATCACTCTGAAAGTGCTCCAGAAGGTGTCTGTGGAGAGAGGAGGACCTTCCAGAAAAACAATCTCTGCAGCAGTCCAGCAATCAGGCCTGTATGGTAGAGTGGTCAGATGGAAGCCACTCCTCAGTCAAAGGCAAATGGCAGCCCACCTAGAGTTTGCCAAAAGGTACCTGAGGGACTCTCAGACCATGAGAAACAAAACTCTCTGGTCTGATGAAACAAATATTGAACTATTTGGCCTGAATGCCAAGCATCATGTCTGGAGAAAACCAGGCACCGCTCACCACCTGGCCAATACCATCCCTACAGTGAAGCATGGTGGTGGCAGCATCATGCTGTGGGGATGTTTTTCAGCGGCAGGAACTGGGAGACTAGTAAGGATTGAAGGAAAGATGAACTAACACCTGTAACTGATGATGCTGGGGTATTTAAGGGATGGCCAGACCCACAGACTCTGCCTTGGTGTTGTGTTTGTCCTGGGCCCTGTATCTGTCCTGCATCCTGTTTCTGTTCCTTTGCTGACTTCTCCTGCTCTGATCCTGGCTTGTGACCCTGACCATCCCTCTGTCTGACCCTCTGTACTACGCTGCTTGCTACCTGTTCTGATCCCTGGCTTGTGACCCGGACCATCCCTCTGCCTGACCCTCTGTACTATGCTGCTTGCTACCTGCTGAACCTGGCCTGTGACCCCGACCATTCTCCGCTTGCTCCCCCTGTACCTACCTGCCCAATTGATATTGACCCGGCCTGCCTGACGACGCTTGCTTGTATGTACTGTTATCTGTGGGTGGTTTGGTTTGGTTTGTTTGCACTGTATTATGTTTTAGTATTGCACTGCGTTTATGTTTGTACTGTTAGTGTTAATAAATTATATTGTTTATAACATATCTGAGGTCTGCGTTTCCCTGCTTCAGTCACACACCTCTGGTCATACCTGGGAGCCCTGACATTACACCAAGGCCAATCCTGACCAGAAGTGGCTGCACAGGGAAGCCATCTTGGCTTGTTGATGGGAAGGATGGATCTTGATGAGGTTGAGTATTTATATCTGCTAGTGTTTGATGACAGGGAGTATGCTTATCAAACTCTGAAGGAGTATACCCGGGATGAATTGCTAGAATGTATACGGCTCGCTCATGTTCTAGTAGATCAGGGCACAGTGTTCTCTGAGGTGCAGCCATTGATTGAGGTTTGTGCAGAGTTGGTTTCATCTGGTTCCCCCGAATGCAGGGATGAATTTTTGCCACCATTTAGTGCAGACCAGGTAGAGTCCCTGGTGTGGTTATTAGAGGATGATGTGGGTTACTTTCTGGAGCGTTATTCCACATGTTCACCACAGACACTAAGAGATTGTATAAACGCAGTGCAGTCATTGACCAGACAGACTTTGTGTAAGCTCAGCTTTGTTCAACCCCTACTGCAGACATGGACAGATTTGTTGCACCCAGCCTCAGTCAGCTTACAAAGACCCAGTCCTGCTTCTAACTCTACTCCTGTATTCCCACCAGCTCCTCCAGTTACAGCCCAGTATACTTGGCTATCTACCGCATGTCAGTACCCTGTGTTCCCACTCGCTGCACCTATCCTGCCTTTAACCCTGTAAAAAAGCCCTCTGTAGCAACTGCTCCCTCTCCTGTTCCATCCTCCAGTTCTTCTCTGTCTCCAGCTGCTCCATTCGTTTGCAGACCTGCGTTTACTTGCAGTGCTCCAGTAGTTAAAACCAGAAAAAAGCGAAAATTCTTTCCAACCAATACCATCCTGCCAGTATCCCAAACCGGTGAACCTGCCTTCCGTGGTTCAGACTGATGCCTGTACGCAGCCTGATGCCTCTACTCGGCCTGAAGCCTCTACTCGGCCTGAAGCCTCTACTCGGCCTGAAGCCTCTACTCGGCCTGAAGCCTCTACTCGGCCTGAAGCCTCTACTCGGCCTGAAGCCTCTACTCGGCCTGATGCCTGACTCGGCCTGATGCCTGTACTCGGCCTGAAGCCTCTACTCGGCCTGAAGCCTCTACTCGGCCTGATGCCTCTACTCGGCCTGAAGCCTCTACTCGGCCTGAAGCCTGTACTGATGATGCCTCTACTCGGCCTGATGCCTCTACTCGGCCTCTACTCGGCCTGATGCCTCTACTCGGCCTGATGCCTCTACTCGGCCTGATGCCTCTACTCGGCCTGATGCCTCTACTCGGCCTGATCCAGCCTGACTCGGCCTATGCCTCTACTCGGCCTGAGCCTCTACTCGACCTCTGCCCGCATGATGAACTGATCCAGCCTGACGATCCTATTAGGCCAGTTGACTCGATGCCCGCTGTTGATCCAGATGATCCGGTACCTGATCCGGTGCCCGCTGTCGTGCCAATTGACTCAGAGCCCGCTGTCGTACCTGGTGACTTGGTGCCCACTGCCTTGCCAGATGACGCGTGCCCGCTGGCAAGCCAAATGACCTGATGCCTGGTGACCTAGTGTCCGCTGTCATACCTGATGACCCGATGCCCGCTGTCGAGCCAGACAATCCGGTACCTGATGACCCGGTGCCCACTGTCGGGCCTGTTGACTCGGAGACCACTGCCTTGCCAGATGACGCGGTGCCCGCTGTCGAGCCAAATGACCTGATGCCTGGTGACCCGATGCCCGCTGTCCAGCCAGACGATTCAATGTCTGCCCCAGTGCCCGCGGTCATGCCAGTTGACTCGGAGCCCACTGCCTTGCCAGATGACGCGGTGCTCGCTGTCGAGCCAAATGACTTGATGCCTGGTGACCCGATGCCCGCTGTCCAGTCAGACGATCCAATGTCTGACCCAGTGCCCGCGGTCATACCAGTTGACTCGGAGCCCACTGCCTTGCCAGATGACGCGGTGCCCTGGTCGAGCCAAATGACCTGATGCCTGGTGACCCGATGCCCGCTGTCCGGTCAGACGATCCAATGTCTGACCCAGTGCCCGCGGTCATACCAGTTGACTCGGAGCCCACTGCCTTGCCAGATGACGCGGTGCCCGCTGTCGAGCCAAATGACCTGATGCCTGGTGTGACCCGATGCCCGCTGTCCAGCCAGACCATACAATGTCTGACCCAGTGCCTGCGGTCATACCAGTTGACTCGGAGCCCACTGTCGTGCCTGGTGACTCGGTGCCCGCCGCTCCGCCTGGGGGCCCGAGACCTGTTGCTCCGCTTGGGGGTCCAGCGCCCACCGCTCCGCCTGGGGATCCGGCCCGCCCCCCGCCTGGGGGGGCCTGAGGGCCCCGACCCTGTCGCTCCGCCTGAGGGCCCGAGACCTGTCGCTCCGCCTGGGGGTCCGGCACCTGCCACTCCGCTTGAGGGCCCGAGACCTGTCGCTCCTCCTGGGGGTCCGGGGGTCCGGCGCCCGCCGCTCCGCCTGAGGGCCCGAGACCTGTCGCTCCACCTGGGGGTCCGGCCCGCCGCTCCGCCTGAGGGCCCGAGACCTGTCGCTCCACCTGGGGGTCCGGCGCCCGCCGCTCCGCCTGAGGGCCCGAGACCTGTCGCTCCTCCTGGGGGTCCGGCGCCCCCGCCGCCCGCTGAGGGCCCGAGACCTGTCGCTCCCGCCTGGGGGTCCGGCGCCCGCCGCTCCGCCTGAGGGCCCGAGACCTGTCGCTCCGCCTGGGGGTCCGGCGCCCGCCGCTCCGCCTGAGGGCCGAGACCTGCTCGCCTCGCTCCCTCCGCCTGGGGGTCCGGCGCCCGCCGCTCCGCCTGAGGGCCCGAGACCTGTCGCTCCGCCTGGGGGTCCGGCGCCCGCCGCTCCGCCTGAGGGGCCCGAGACCTGTCGCGCTCCGCCTGGGGGTCCGGCGCCCGCCCCGCCTGGGGGCCCGCCCTGTCGCCCCTGGGGGGGCCGGCGCCTGTCGCCCCGCCTGGGGGCCGGCGATGCCTGTCGCCCCCGCCTGGGGGCCCGATGCCTGTCGCCCCGCCTGGGGCCGATGCCTGTCGCCCCGCCTGGGGGCCGATGCCTGTCGCCCCGCCTGGGGGCCCGATGCCTGTCGCCCCCCTGGGGGCCCGATGCCTGTCGCCCCCGCCTGGGGGCCGGTGCCTGTCGCCCCGCCTGGGGGCCGGTGCCTGTCGCCCCGCCTGGGGGCCGGTGCCTGTCGCCCCGCCTGGGGGCCCGGTGCCTGTCGCCCCGCCCGGGGGCCCGGTGCCTGTCGCCCCGCCCGGGGGCCCGGTGCCTGTCGCCCCGCCCGGGGGCCCGGTGCCTGCTGCTCCGCCCGGGGGGCCCGGTGCCTGCTGCTCCGCCCGGGGGCCCGGTGCCTGCTGCCCCGCCCGGGGGCCCGGTGCCTGCCGCCCCGCCCGGGGGCCCGGTGCCTGCCCCCCGCCCGGGGGCCCGGTGCCTGCCGCCCCGCCCGGGGGCCCGGTGCCTGCCGCTCCGCCCGGGGGCCCGGTGCCTGCCGCTGCCCGCCTGGTGGCCCGCTGCCTGCTGCTTCGCCTGGTAATCCGATGTGCCTCTGCCCGGAGTCCTGCCCGATGTGCCTCTGCCCGGAGTCCTGCCCGATGTGCCTCTGCCCGGAGTCCTGCCCGATGTGCCTCTGCCCGGAGTCCTGCCCGATGTGCCTGCCCGGAGCCTCTGCCCGAGTCCTGCCCGATGTGCCTCTGCCCGGAGTCCTGCCCGATGTGCCTGCCCGGAGTCCTGCCCGATGTGCCTCCCGGAGTCCTGCCCGATGTGCCTCTGCCCGGATGTCCTGCCCGATGTGCCTCTGCCCGGTGTGCCCGTGTGCCTCTGCCCGGTGTGCCTCTGCTCGATGTGCCTCTGCCCGGAGTCCAGCCCGGTGTGCCGCTGCCCGGAGTCCTGCCCGGTGTGCCAGTCTTTGATATCCCGCCAGTTGCCAGACCCGGGCGGTGGAACATTTTGCCCAGCTAGGACTGTTTGGAGCGTCCTGAGGCCGCTCCTTGAGGGGGGGGTACTGTTAGGAATGGACTGGCCAGCAATGGTGGGGACTCACCTGCCTTTTGATCTGCAGTACCAGGGCTGGCCAGCGGGTGTTCCCAGCAATCAGAGACTCAACTCTGCAGCCAGCTAACACCTGTAACTGATGATGCTGGGGTATTTAAGGGATGGCCAGACCCACAGACTCTGCCTTGGTGTTGTGTTTGTCCTGGGCCCTGTATCTGTCCTGCATCCTGTTTCTGTTCCTTTGCTGACTTCTCCTGCTCTGATCCTGGCTTGTGACCCTGACCATCCCTCTGTCTGACCCTCTGTACTACGCTGCTTGCTACCTGTTCTGATCCCTGGCTTGTGACCCGGACCATCCCTCTGCCTGACCCTCTGTACTATGCTGCTTGCTACCTGCTGAACCTGGCCTGTGACCCCGACCATTCTCCGCTTGCTCCCCCTGTACCTACCTGCCCAATTGATATTGACCCGGCCTGCCTGACGACGCTTGCTTGTATGTACTGTTATCTGTGGGTGGTTTGGTTTGGTTTGTTTGCACTGTATTATGTTTTAGTATTGCACTGCGTTTATGTTTGTACTGTTAGTGTTAATAAATTATATTGTTTATAACATATCTGAGGTCTGCGTTTCCCTGCTTCAGTCACACACCTCTGGTGCTGTGAATACTTTCCAGGATGCACTGTATAATTGCTGCACAAGGCATGTTATAATTTAATTTTATTAAAATGTACCTTTCCCTTTTATTCTGCAGCGCTGTAATTTTCTGTTAAATTCAATGCAATATGGCAACCTGGAGGCATTCTGTACATCCTTGGTATACAGAATGCCCCCCAGAAGTGTAATTTCCTGCTTGTGTAATTTGTTCACTGATTTTCTCAGAAGTCTGCACTAAGATAAAGATTAACATTTAGACATCCCCTGCAATAGGAATTTCAGTTTTGTTAGGATGCTCCCCAAGGGTTAAATACTTCTAGAGGGATGCCAACACTAGCTTATTAGAACATTAGAACAATGAGAGTGCACAAGGTCATTATAATGAATACAGACTGTTCTATTCAGACTCTACAATGGACATAGTAAAACAAACAGATATTTCTTCAGTGTAGAAAAAGGTAGGAATCTGCTACAAAGTTTGGTAAATTGCAATGTACATCAATCACCCAGGACTGTTTTTTTCACAACAAAAGTGGAGTTACACTTTAAGACATTTTAATACAACCACCATAGAATGTGAAATTGTTGATTATCCAAGAGCAGGATGGGAGCTTCTTACGTGGACCTCCTTTGTAAAAACAGGAATGTTCCCAGTACTGATGTGAATTATACCTGGGCATATTACATGATTATGATCACTACTTTGTGTTTTTTAAAGCTTGTACAATAAACTTGGCATTTTATGGCACGACGGGCCTTCAAGTCAAACCGGGACTTTTAATTTTACAGGTATAAAAAGGGATGCTAGCATGGTGGTACTACACACAGTAGTAAGTGTCAAGTGTGTCCTATTCCTGATAGGCAGAGCACATGTCACAGGCCAGTACAGAGAGCATTAATCAAGATTGCAGACAACAGTTTTAGTGCGTGCATGGAACATGTGGTGATGAAGTTTCTTGTGGTCGAAGGTGTAAAAACTGCAGATAACAGCAGAAGACTTCAAGCATAGTATGGTAATGAGATGCTCAGCCGCAGTAAGACATTTGAATGGTGTAAATGTTTCAAATATGGCCGTACATCCATCAGTGACAATCCTGGCAGTGATGGTTTCCAGCCCACAACAGTCATTCCTGTGAACATTCAGCATGTGGAACGTCTGATCCTGGAAAATCGACGCATAACCTGTCGTGAAAGAGACAAATCTTTCTGTGGGAACGGTGAACACAATGATGACAAAGTGAAGCAGGCACTCCTAGGATGGTTCAGGCATACTGATAAATATTTCTATGTTGAAGCTCTCCAGGCATTAGATAAATGCTGGGATAAGTATATAAATATATCAGGGGAGTATGTCGAAAAATAGATGCAGTTTCCACCCCTTGAAATTTGTTCTGTTATTATATAAACTCAAAATCCCCAGTTTGACTTGAACTCCCCTCGTATTTCCATCTCATCTTTTAGAAAGACCTTCCAAGCGCCTTCTATCACATTATGTGAGCCCCACCACAAGACCAAAATTGTCAATTGTATCTCAACACATGAGGGGGAAGACAAAATGCATCACTATGAGCAGACATTTCCAAGGTGTTTGCACAAAACCTTTCCAGATGGAGGCTGGGATGCCTTTGCTACCCATAGCAGCTCTGCTACCCACAACAGGCGGGAGCTGTAGCACAGGCCGGGGATATCTAACAAAAGCAATGCAAATTTTCTTCAAGTGGCAGTAAGTAGGCTTGGCCCCAGGTAGCAATCACAGGCATGGCTTGCCCATTATGGTCAATGAGTAAGTCAGCACTAGTTTTGATATCAACAACCTGAGAAGTGAAGAAAGGCCCCAGGGACAACTGTCTAAGATGGAGCAGTGGTCAGAGCTTGTAGAGCTCTCTGTCCACTGGAGGTTCTGGCCTGTCCTGCAAGCGTCTTAAGGGTAATGACATAGGCAGTGGTGACCAACTAAACTGTATCAAAATGAACCAGACTTGGATCTCATAACCTTCTATAACCTCTGGTAGCTTCCACCAATTAGATGCCATAGGCAGCCAAGTATCTTTGTCTGTGACAGAGCTTTTGCATATGAATGATCTGTGTCAAATTGTTACATCTGTCAGAGACAAACAGATGTGAATAGTATTGAATAAAAGAGCTTTTAAAACCCATTCCCTTCCCAGTACCCCGACCTGGTTACTAGGGTGCTGAAGTGGTGGCTGCCCATCATCATGGAAAGTATGCATAAAGTAGGCATGCCAAGTATGCTGAACATAAATGTATTTTTCACCAGATGAATGTTAAATGAAGTAAAAGAAAATGTGCTTTATGAATAGAGTGGATGTTGCCCAGTGAAATTTGGGGGAATAAATGGAAAACATCTTGATTAATCCTTTATAAATCTATCCCTAAGATAGTATCAAGGCAATAACATTCTTAGTAGTCAGATGTCATTCTGTTATACATACAAAATGAGAATTGCAAATCATAGATGAGCACTCATTGGGCTCATTAGTCTAAGAATGTGTGATCTGATGATTTATTAAAGCTTTAGAAAACAGCAGTTTAATCCTTTCTTCAGGAATGTCCTTGATTAAACTGAGAATTTTTTGTACATTTATTTTTCTACTTATATGAAGTCTTACAAATAAATCACTTAATACACAACACAATAACCTAGTGTCACAGATAGTCTTTAAAAAGGGAGTGCGTAGAAGTATCTGCTTTCAGACTTTAACTGAAAGCCTGTACAGAGTAGTGAGAGAAGGAGTGAATTATCCAGCTGTCTGTATATGGGTACAACTGCTCCTTAGATAATCCCAGCAGATCAGATCAATATACTATATAATTTGTGCTGCCAATCACTATGATGTGTTAGGTGGGCATGTAATATATATGTGCATGCTAGAAATTATTGTTTTGGATCCATTCATTCCTTAAAGAATTTCATTTCATCATATTCATTTGATGTTGAAATTATTTGTTTATGGTTTCATATTTGGAAATGGTTTCATATTTGCAGCATTCATTTTTGTATTTTTGTTGGTCCGGGTGTATTTGAAAAATTTTGCAGTTTTTCCAGAAGATTGCTATATAATCATTATATTATTAAATCAGATAGAATTGAATTGAGAGGATTCAACATTTTCGGATGCTAGTCCAACCAATCAACCAAGAGAATTGGTATGAGCTGATTTGACAATATCGACTGGCATCATGTACATCCAAATTAATGAATGGAATTTAAATTCTGATCCATTCATTATCCAAATCCAAATGATCAAACAAATTTGAAAATGTAATTAATTTCCCCATGGGCCTGAACTACTATCGCATTATGTGACGCCATCCTAATGAAACAAATGCATTTGTTAATTTTGTTATAACTTTTTTCAGATTCATTGACAATAATAACTATGTCCATTTGGACATTCGTATACATCCAAATCAATGCAATATCATATCTGCAGGATGTAATAAATTAATGGGTAGAGAAAGATAGCTAAGGAGGACTCCAAAATAGACACCATGTGGGT
>CATNWA010004142.1:0-16900 GCA_951230385.1 Staurois parvus | reverse complement strand
TTGCGTGGTCTGCGTCGGGTCTTGTTTTTCAGGTCCCCCGTGGAGTTTATCTCAGGACAACAAAGGGAACTTTTTAAATTTTGGACTACACCCATCAAGGGAAGAAGTCAAGAAGGGCACGGGGGAGAATATGATAAAACGGGGGGAATGTCAGGGAAAATTTTGTATTTTTGGTCGAACTTTAAATGTGTCATGTATTGTGTTTTCTATGTCTCTGTGTGGCTTAATTAACCTCTGGGGCTGAAAATTGGGGCCAGGCATGTACAATGTATGTTTTTACAGTCCCGGTTTGGTAATGGTAGATGGCAGATCGGTTTAGCCGGTGTATACCCCCACGGCATTCATGGAATGCTGCTGTCAGTAGACCGGGGGCCCTTATCCACATACGCAGCAGGGTTTACCCGTGGGCTTTAACGCAAGCGCGCGGTGTAAACCCACGTGTAGGCTTTGCATATTTACAAACCCATTACCAACTTGAAACTGTATTTTGGTGGATGTGTTTAAAAAAGATCGTATGGGCCCCCACCCAGGACAATGATTTTTTTTGGGGTGCTTGTGAAGAGAATTTTCATACCAATAAAGTAGTAGGACAGGAAATATGACCCCCTTGGTCATGGGGGGAAGGGGAGGAAGTCTGTGACCTCAAAGGGTTCAGGGGGGAGCCAGTGATAGATAAAAAGCAAAGGCTAGCTCCAATTGGAATGTATACCCTCGTATAGGCAATCCCCTTTGTATTTTTTCGGTGGGGAGGGTTTGACTTTATTCATGTGGGGGGCTGTGGTATTTTTAATAAAAACAGAGAGTGAGCCTTAAAGCCGGCCCTTTTTGGGTTGCAACCCCCCTTAGAGTGCGTGTGACATTTTTGGGTAACGGAGCCCACACCTAAAATCAAGGACCAAGTATTTGGATTGGGGGGAATGTGTTGTTTGGGTGCAGTCGGGGTAAGCGAATTTTACACAGCTTTTGGGGGATTTCTGCGCATCCAACTGGAGTACTCACGGTAAGGAAAATTTGTTTAAGCGAATTTCCCCAAAACAGTAAATACATAAGGGGGGTAATCACCATGTATAATACATAAGGGGGGGATTGATCTCCCTGTATAATAAATAAGGGGGATATGATCTCCATGTATAATACAAAAGGGGGGGTATGATCTCCATGTTAAAAAAATAAGGGGGGGATTGATTTCATGGAAATACATAAGGGGGGGGTATGATCTCCGTTTAATACATAAGGGGGGTAGTTCCATTATAATACATAAGGGGGATTAAAAATCCGGTTTTAAAACTAAGGGGGGATATGACCCATGTTAAAACATAAGGGGGGGGTATGATCTCGGTATAATCATCAGTGTTCATAAGTGAACTCGGTGTAGAGTTATTCACCTGAGGTCATCACAGAGGAAAGGGGGGCCCCTTTTAGTTGGAGGAAAAGAAATTTTAAACTCCAAACACAGAAAGGTTTTTTCACTTTAGAGCTGTGAAAATGTGGAATAAAACCCCCCTTTAAAAAAGTTGGTTGTGGCCAGCTCAGTGGATTGCTGTTTTGGGAAAATCCTGGACCTTTTTTGGATAAAAAGAAAAATAGCTGGAGTATAACATTTATAGTAAAAATTGATCCAGGGGAAAATTTTCCCATTGCCCCTCGGGGGGTTTAGGGAAGGGAAATTTTTTTTCCCCGGGGGAGAAAATTTTGGGTCATGCTTTGCCCGGGTTTTTTTTTTCCTTTTCCCCTGATCAACTGTAAAGTGGGAGGATTTTTTAAATTTTTTTTTTTTTTAATGGTTTTTAACTGGAATGGGCTTTTTTTTTCTTTTTTTTGCCAGACTATGTAACTATGTGAAGTTGACATCAGAATTGGGAAGAATGGGAATTTAAAAGTGACTTGACGTGCATGTTGTTGGTGCCTAGACGGGCTGGTCTGAGTATTTCACATAACTGCTGGGGGGTTGATCTACCTGGGATTTTCACACACCTTCTCTAGGATATACAGTAGAATGGTCTGAAAAAGAGAAAATTATTCAGTGAGCAGCAGTTGTGTTGGAGTGTAAATTTCCTTGCTAGATGTCAAGAGGAGAACGGGCAGACTGGTTTGGAGATGTCTATAAAGGCAACAGCAACTCAATTTAACTGCCTCATTACAAACCAAGTCGCAAGCAGAATAACCATCTCTGACACACAACACATTGAACCTGTTGAAAAGCAGATGGGCTATAGCAGCAAAAGATCACAGCCGGGGGGGGGGGGGGGGTCACTCCTGTCATCCGAGAAAAAGGAAATGAAGGCTACAATTGCACTGTGCTCACCCAAAAAATTGGACAACAGAAGATTTGGAGAAAAAAACGCCCTGATATGATGATGGGTCTGGATTTCAGCTATGCGGGAATTCAGAATGGCCAGGGTTAGAATTTGGCATGACACACATGGAAAGCATGGATTCCACCCTGCCGCTGTATCAATGATTCAGGCTGGTTGTGGTGGTGTGTCATGGTAGTGTGTGTATCCATACCTGACTGGTGAATCCGGCCTGGCCAGCACTAGTGTACTGCAGCCTGCACAGCAGGTCAAGGTCATTTACTGGATCTGTGAGGAGAGGCTGTGTGAGAATGCTGCTGGCTGGCTGAGCTTTGCAGGACAGCTTGATGGGCCTGGGGCTTGCCTGCCCAAACCCAGCCCAAGGTGGGATGTCGGTTCCCTGGGCCTGGTTCTGCTTGACCTGGAAGGCCCCATAAGCCTGGGACATCCTGGGGATGGTTATCCGGCTTAAAAACAGGATGGAAGTCCCTGGGCCTAGTCCTGGAGGGAAGAAGGCCCCAAAGCCTGGGAACCCCCAAGTGCCTCTGCCCGATCCAGGAAGGATGGATCGGGACCTGTGTTCCAGCGAGGTTAGTACCCTGAGGGGACTTGAGTTACCGTCCTCCCGAATCCCAGCAGTGGAGGACCTGGGATCGGGCCCAAAGGATGGCGGGAGACGCTACTCCCAATACAAGGGAAGCGTGTGGCGGCTCGGATCAGGATGGTGGAGCAGGAGGGGGGGCAAAGCTTTTTAAGAAGCTGTCTATTTGATTTGAAGAAGCTAGCGCACCTCTTACTTAACAGCGTTGTGGTCCCTCCAATGAGGCAGGCGATGAAGCCAGGTCTGGTGCGCCCTTGGAGATCCAGGTGTCCCAACAGGAGCGGTAATCTATGTTTTGGCGCGCTGCAGGCGGAAAGTGGGGGGGGGGGCGGGACGGTGGGGGGGGGGGGGGGGAGGGGGGGGGGCCCTTAGTGAGCGGTATCTAAATGAGGCCAAGTTCAAGGACCGCGAGGGGGCCGCATGGTAGCGGCTGTGCGGGGGCCATGTTGGAGGAGGCATCATCTGTGGAGGATTCTTGCAAGTGGAGTTGTCAGGAGGATGGTGAGAGGAGACCATAACATGGGGCCTGGCTGCAGGCCCGACCTGTGTTCGGTAGGAGGGAAGAGGTTCGGCGCTGATATGGAGGAGCGTGGCGGCTGCAGAATTATCAGAGCTCTCTCCCCCTGGGCAGCGTACCCACGGATTTGGGGAGACACAGATTGGAGGAGGGCTGAGCTGGGCAGGTGGGCTGCTCCTGTGTTACGGTTTGGAAGGAAAGGACCTGGAAACTTGGCGTCATGCGGAAATTCCAGTTTTCAATCCGAGTAGGAGGAAGTGGAAGCCGGGAAGTGACGTCATACTTGCGGCAACACCCGCCCAGTCGGGTGGCCAGGGAGCCGTACCTGCGCTTTTCCGTGCGGCTGGATTCACAGTTCCCTGCTGAGGATGGTTGCTGGCTAAGGCTGGGGAACTTCCCTCAGGACACTAATGGGACAGGACTCCTTGCTTCTGGGGACTGGTGAGGTATTCTCGGGCATGGGGGTGACATATGTCATGATATGTTGATGTGTCAGGAGCGCAGGTCCGCCCCACGGGTTATTGACTAGGGGTCTCCTCTCCCCAGTAGTCCTGCAGTGGCCCCGCCCCCCTCGGGGGGTTTGTGTATGGCTGCGGGGGTTACAGCCTTCATATTAGTTCCTCAGGGGGATATGTCTTCTGAGCCTCCTAGTACAGGGGCTCCAGTGGGTCATGTACAGGTGGGCTCCCCTGCCCAGGTGGGATGGATGTCCAAGTCTCCCTGCTCCCTGGGGTACCCAGTGTTTCAACAGCCTGTGCCCCCTGTCTTGGCTGCCAGTGCCAGTGGTTCCTCCCTGCAGGAATCACCCTGGTATAAGTGTTCCCTAAGCCCGCGTTGAAGCTACTAAGCGGCGGTTTAGGGGTGGTCCAGTGCCCATGCGGGTCTGCCAGTGGCAAGGGGCAGAGCACACCTACCTACCCACTTCCACAAGCAGCCAGGCGCAAATGTTGTCCAAATTAAGTGGACAGGGGTGGGGTCCCCCCTTTGGTAGGCAGGGAGGGGGTTATCCGACCGGATTTCTGGAGATGGGGGTTTCCAGGCAATGTGAAATCTTTGCCTTTATATCGCCGTCTCCGGGTTTGGGACCGGGGTATATGATGTCTCTTTCATTCGGCCCATGACCAACTTGATTTGTTTTCGGCACGCGGTATGAGGGCCACTTTTGTTGTCCAGTCCCAGGTGGGTGGGGTTTTGACCCCCCGGCTTTTGTCCCGTACAAGTCCCTGGTTTAAGAGGGTTACAATCCTGAGGTAGCGGAATTGAATCCATCCCTGATGCGGATATCCAGAGTCTGGTTGGGCAGGTATGGAGATGTTGTTGGGGCCCTTGGGAAAGGTCCTGGAACCTGATGAACCGGGGGATATGGACCGGTTGGGTGGACGGCTTCTGTTCGCCTCCGTGTGGTCGGGAGATGTTATCCCAGCATGTCCCCTCCTCTGCGTTCTTGGGGAAGGATCGGTTAATTATCTTTTATCCTGGCCAGCCGAGGGTCTGGTCAACCGGTGCGGGGCTAAGGGGCATTTGTGCTGCCCACCTGCCCAGTTTACGTTGCACTCTCTGCCAGGAGATAGGGCACTTGGCATGAGATTGCAATATCATCAAGTGCAACCTCTGTGGTACGGAGGGGCACTCGTACAACAGTGCCCAGAAGCCCTCCATAAGCCTCCCTGTGGGAGAGTTTTGGCAGTCTGAGTTTTCCCGCATGGATGCGGAGGAGGCGGGGGAGGAGTTAGTGAGGGCTGCTTACGGCTTTGGCAGCTACCCTGGCGGGGGGAGGTGGAGGCTGCTGAGGCTTCTTTGGTCTCTGCCCCATCTGTCCCAGTTGTGGTCCTCTGTCGCCCCTTCTGGCATGCCTGTCCCCCCTCTTGAGGAACAAGGAAACTGCTGAGGGAATGGCTGCTAGGGGGGCTGGGTTGGTGGAGCAAGGTCTAGCGTAGTTGTGGCCGCTCCCCCTGTGCTCTTGCCTTTGCGGAGGGAGAAGCCTGGTAAGGGGCCTCAGGAGTCCCAGGGTTTCTGTCCCGGTAGGGGCTCAGGAGGAGAGGAGGGGTGGCGTCCCCAGGTGTCTGGGGGTAGGCATAATAGGACTGTTCTATTCCCCCTGCGGGTCATGTCTCCTCTCTGGATGGTGGGGGAGGTGGCCCTGGAAAAACCGGTTTGGAGTGCCTATCGGGGGATGAGGGTGAGTTGGATCCACTTCTCGGTCTCCGATGGAGGATGAGGAAGCGAGAGGGACTCCTGAAGCGTGTAAAGGGACCCTGCTAAAAAAGTCAGGAGGAGGGTTAAGAAACGTCCCCTCAATTATCTTAATGGCAGTTCCCGCTCCGATAAGGTGGCAACCATTAATGTTGCCACGCAATAAGTCTGTAAGTGCTAGAGAAATCAGCCTTATTTTTGATCAGTGGGATGGAAGCTGATATTTTCTTTTTGCAGGAGACCAGTTGCCCAGCCTTGGCTGATGTCCATCTGGCCAAGCGTGAGTGGAGGCGTGGGCCCTCCTACTGGTCTCTTGCGGCTGAGCCTTAAGCGAGTCGCGGTGCTTTTTACCGGCATGGTAACGTGTCGGCGGATAATTGAGGTAGAGATCGGAAGATGGTCTGATTCTGGATGTTCTCGTAAGGGGCAAGAGCTCCGCTCATCAATATCTATGGGCCCACAGTCCAAGTGGGACAGGAAGAACCTCTTTGCGAGGATTAAACTTACCTCTTTACATCACGGCTGGTGGTCTTTGGAGGTGATTTTAACACCATTACTAGGCCCAAGGACAGGAGAGGCTTCACTGACAGGCTGGGATACGACAGAGCGTTTTTTTCTAAATGCTATAGTCAGGGAGGCAGGTCTGGTTGACTGACGCTTGGATCAAATGTGTCCAGACGGCAACGGGTTTCACCTATAGGTAGAGAGGTAATAGCCAGAGAGTAGGATAGACAGGTTTTTTTTTGAAGGAGAACTCTGCCTTCTCGGCACCTGAGTGTCGGCGGTGGAGTTTTCCGATACCTTATGCTATCTGTCACCTTGAATATTTCAGACACGCCGTGAGAGGAAAGGGTCATCTTGGAGGATGAATTCGTCTCTGCTGGAGGACGAGGTAGGTTGAGACGATCTTTCGAGGAGTTCTTTCAGGCGCAGGAGACTGTGAAGAAGATGGATTTCTGCAGCAGTAAGTCTGAGTGGTGGGAGCTCACCAAGGTGCGGAATCAGCAGGTTTTTCAAGGCCCATTGGTAAGAGACGCAGCGCGCAGTTTAAACAGTATAACGCCTACCAGCGGTTGCAGAGGAAGCTTCGAGCCGCCTTGTTTCTAGCGGTGGAGATTCGGGGGGCAATCTCGGAGGTAAAGTTTCTCCTCAGGCAATTCCAGTATGATCGGCGTGCCTCTTTGGTTTCTGGAAGAGGGATTATGGAAATACCACTCACCTCCGACCCTTTCCAGAATTGCAAACGGAGACGTGCAGCAGTTAAAGACGATCTCTGCTCCTGAGGGATAGTACGGGGTCCCTGACTAAATCCAGGTCGGGGATTTCTGGAGGTATCCAGGTCACTTTTATGCGGATTTGTACTGAGTGAGAAGCACCTTGACCGGACAGGGATGTCGAGCTTTTTGGAATCCACGCCATGGTCTGGACAGTGATGTCCCTCTGGCGAGTTTGACTGGAGAGATTACTGCAGAAGATGAGGTGTCCAGAGCGATTGATAGTCTGGCCATTAAGAAGAGGACTCCTGGGCAGACGGTCTGACAGCCGAATTTTTTTAAGCTTTTAAATCCCGGCTTTGTGAATCCCGCCTGGGGGCCCACCTCGTCTCACGGAAGTGTATAACAGCTGTCTGGATGAGGGATCTCTTCCTCCTTCCATGAGACCAGTCTGCAGTTATCCTCCTGTCAAAGGGTAAGGATCCTTCTGGCTATTGAGAAGAAAATGGCGCCCCATCAGCCTCCTCAATGTCGGATAGAAAGGTTCTGGCGAAGATCTTGTGTTCTGGCGCTTGTCGTCAGTGGCAGGACAGTTTGCTTTCCATCAGCAGGGCATTGCTCGGTTCAGGGCAAGTGAGTACCTTTTACAGCGGTTGTTAGCTGTCCGGGAGGCTCTGTGAGCGATGTAAGGCTGAAGGATGGGGTGAAAGTACTTGCTGGCGGGTGGATCAGGCAAAGGCCTTTGATCGAGTTTGATCACAAGTACCTCCTGGCATCTCCTAGACCGGTATGGTTTGGAGGGGAGGTTCATCGGGCTGGTTGAAGGGACTTTGTACAAGGGGCTGAGAGCTTCATGTTGGTGTAATGGTTGGGGTTGGGCAGCCCCATTGAGGTTGGATCTGGGGTGCGCCAGGGGTGCCCGCTGAGTCCCTTGCTCTATGCCTTTGCCATCGGACCCCTTCGTCAGGAGGCTAGATGGCGGAGGCAGTGAAGCGGGGTGCCGGTGGGTGCCAGCTGGAGATCCGCCTCTTGAGAGTTGTGGCTTATGATGAATGACGTTTCTGTTTCTGTTTTCATTTCTGACCAGAGGAGGCGCAGGAGGTGGTTTTCAGTAATGGATCAGTATGCCGAGGCATCAGGTTCCAAGGTCAATCAGGACAAATGTGAAGTTCTTTGGATGGGCAGGGAGGGTGAGAGCTTCTCACTCCCGGACGCCTTCCCAGTGCCGTCAGCCGAACATCAAATCCGGGCTAGTGTTGGGCGCATCAATTTTGGCCCTGCTGATTACTGCAAGCTAAAATTGGGAATCCAAGCTGTCGGATGCCGAGGTCAAAGTGAGATGCTGGAAAGGGGGTTGGCGGCTCTCCTTGAGGGAAAGGGTTGACTTGATCAAGACTTTCCTGCTCCCAGTCTTTTTATACGTCAGCTTCGTTTTGCCTCTTGCCAGAATCGCTCTATGCGAGGATTCTATAGCTGTTTCGTCCAGATGTTATGGGGGGAATCGGCTGAAACCTCGTCAAGAGGGGACGTGACTTACTCATCCAGGCGGGTGAGGGGGAGGGTGGCCTAGGTATTATGGTCAACCCGGTGGTCTTTTTCTCTCTGATGTTCTTGAAACATAATCTTTGGTAACATGCTGGCAGAGAGTCCGCGCCTGCATGGGTAGGACTGTTCCGGATCTGGTTTGGACCCTTTCTGCACAGTTGGGAGAGTGGTGTGGGCCAGTGAGTAAGCCTGCGGGTCAAGCTATGGTAAGCTCCCGGCTTTATGCGGCCCGTGCCTGAAGTTACTCCGGCGGATTGGGTGGCATGTGACTGCGGAGGAGGTCCTCTGGTCCCTCCCTAGGAGGCTCCATGGGTGAGAGGATTGTGGCATCTGCTTTCCATGCGCCGCTGGCCTTGAGAGATTGACCGGGCCATGTTTTTGAGGGAGGGTTTTGCGGTTGATAAATCTGGAGCGGATCCCCCTGAAGTTGCGGGGGACCAGGCCTGGCTTCGCCTTCCCGGCAGGCTCTACGTGTAGGGGGATTACACCTGAAGTACCGTCCGTCCTCGGATGACCGTGGTTTTGTCCGAGGTCGGAGTGTGGGGGGTGAAGTGGAGACTTATGGATCACTTCTTGCTTCAGTGCCCTTTAACGTAGAGGTGTATAAACAGGTGGGAGGGTCTTCTGGGTGTTCATTTTCCTCCATCGCATGTCGTATGCGGAGTGGGTGTACGGAGCATTCGAGTGTCGCATGGGTTTTGATTTGGACACCTTGTTTTTAGTCTCAGCTTAGTTGTCCAGTTACTACTACATTTGGATACGGCACGGTGTCAGGTCTCCATTCGGCAGAAGGTCTCCCTGTTCAGGTGGTGGTGAGTGACATTCTTGGTGAGGTTGGGAAAAATTCGGGGTTGGAGAAAGACAGGGCTGCGGCGTAGGGCTTGGATGGAGGCGTGGAGGAACATCAAGCCTGTTGCTGCGGTCTGTTGATCTCGGGTGATGGGAACTGTCCCTGTTTTCTGCCTCTTGCACTCCCTAGCTTTTGCGTTTCGGTCTTTTTGGTAGCCTTTTGCATGGTAGGTTGTAGGTGTCAGACGTGGAAGATCTGCGGGTTCCTTAGCCCTCCCCATAGTGTATATAATGGTTAGGTGTTTTTGTGTATAGTTTGGGCCATATAGGCCGTAAGCGGCAGGTTTAATATGGAAATTGTTTATGGTTTACGTTTATGTCTGAGCCATAAAGGCTCCTAATTATATGGTCTTGGCCATAGAGGCCTTGTACTGTACATATTGTATATAAGTTCCGTTTTTTTTTCCTTTCAGGTTATGGACTTTTATGTTCTTTGTTTATTATTTCTCCCACAGGGGTTGTTGGGACTTTTTCAGTTTCTTTGTTTAGTTTTGTATTTATTTATTCTATTTATTATATTTTGTACTTTTATATATAAGTTGAGGATGGATATGTATGACATTAATACATAAATAAAAAATCTCCATCCTGCCTTGTATCAATGGTTCAGGCTGGTGATGGTGGTGTCATGGTGTGGTGGATCCATCCTGCCTTGTATCAATGGTTCAGGCTGGTGGTGGTGGTGTCATGGTGTGGTGGATCCATCCTGCCTTGTGGTGGTGGTGTCATGGTGTGGTGGATCCATCCTGCCTTGTATCAACGGTTCAGGCTGGTGGTGGTGATGTCATGGTGTGGTGGATCCATCCTGCCTTGTATCAATGGTTCAGGCTGGTAGTGGTGATGTCATGGTGTGGTGGATCCATCCTGCCTTGTATCAATAGTTCAGGCTGGTGGTGGGGGTGTCATGGTGTGGTGGATCCATCCTGCCTTGTATCAATGGTTCAGGCTGGTGGTGTCATGGTGTGGTGGATCCATCCTGCCTTGTATCAATGGTTCAGGCTGGTGGTGGTGGTGTCATGGTGTGGTGGATCCATCCTGCCTTGTGTCAATGGTTCAGGCTGGTGGTGGTGGTGTCATGGTAGGGTGTGGGTGATCCATCCTGCCTTGTATCAATGGTTTATGGATGTGCAGCCAACAAATCTGCAGCAACTGTGTGATGCTATCATGTCAATCTGGACCTAAATCTCTGAGGAATGTTTCCAACACCTTGTTGAATCCACGCCACGAAAAATGAAGGACGTTCTGAAGGAAAAAAGGGTGTTCAAGCCGTTACTAGCAAGGTGGACCTAATAAAGTGGCCAATGAGCGTGTATGTCTTTTTTAATTCTGTCCATAGTTCTACTTTAACTCCAGCACCCCAGGGTCGGTATTGGCTAGTCCTCCACAGATGTATAATAAGATCTGCAATAGGATAATACGGATGATCTAGGAAAGTGTCAGTTCCTCTTTTCTACCACAAGATGGCAGAATTGCCATATAAATGTGTATATCTAGGCAGCTCTGGGATTCTATCAGGCTGATCTGAGTAGAGCTGAGATTGGATGCCCTGGGCACCCCTCTAAATGGCGATGCAAGGTGGATTACATTTCAGAGGTAAATAAAGTGAGGCAGGGCTTGCTTTAATATTAATTGGACCCTGGAAAAAACATTTTCTTGCCCCCCTCCCCCTACATGCAGTTCCGCATTCCACCTGCTCTGAGACATACAATAAATAGCAGCTAAACTCAAAATCGGTTTATTGCAGCAGATCAGGCAGTGATCGAAGTTACAGCATATCATTATCACTCACTGACTGGTTGCTAGAGGTTACAGCACACATTATGGCTCACTGATTAGTTGCTAGAGGTTACAGCACATGATTTTTGCTTGCTGATTGGTTGCTAGAGGCTACTGCACATCATTACTGCTCACTGGTTGCTAGTGGTTACTGCATATTCTTACCGTTCACTGATTGGTTGCTAGAGGTTATTGCACATCATTGCCACTCACCCATTGGTTTCAAGAGGTTTACTGCACATCATTACCTCTCACTGGTTGGTAGCTAGATGTTACTGCGCATCATTACCACTCACCCATTGGTTGATATAGATTACTGCAAATCATTACCTCTCACTGGTTGGTTGCTAGAGGTTACTGCACATCATTTCCACTTATCCATTGGTTGCTAGAAGTTACTGCACATCATTACCTCTCACTGGTCGGTTGCTAGAGGTTACTGCACATCATTACCTCTCACCGGTTGGTTGCTAGAGGTTACTGAACATGATTACCGCTCACCCATTGGTTGCTAGTTTGCTAGTGTCAGGAATGGATTCACCACTGGTGGGTGGGACTCACCTGCCGTGTGGGCTGCAGTACCAGGGCTGGCCAGCGGGTGCTCTCAGCAGCCAGAAGCTCACTCCTGCAATCAAGCCATCACCTGAGGCTGATTGCAGGAGGTGTATTTAAGGAATGGCCAGGCCTGCAGTCAGTGCCTTTGTGTATTGTTCCCATGAGCTCCTGTACCTGCATCCTGTCTGCTTCCTGCCTGATCCTGATCCTGACTTTGCTTTGATCCTGACTCTGCACGAACTCTGCCTTTACCAACCTCAGCTATTCCTGACCACTCTTCCGCCTGCTCCTTGTCTGCCCGTTTGCTACCGACCCGGCCCGCCTGACTACGTTTGGTGTTGTACATATTATTATCTTGTTGGAGGTTTGGTTTGTTTGCACTGTGTTTATGTTAGCCTTTAATAAATTTTATTGTTTTATACTATACCTGAAGTCTGCGTTTTCCTGTGTCGGTCCACACATCTCTGGTCATACCCGGATCCCTGACATAGACGTTTCTGCACATTATTACCTCTGACTGGTTGGTTGCTAGAGGTTACTGCACATCATTACCCCTCCCCCATTGGTTGCTAGAGGTTACTGCACACCATTACCTCTCACTAATTGGTTGCTAGAGGTTACTGCACATCACTACTGCTCACTGATTGGTTGATAGAGGTTACTGCACATCGGTACTGCTAATTTATTGGTTACTAGAGTTTACTGCACATCATTATTGCTCACTGATTGGTTGCTGGAGATTACAGCAGATCACTAGATTTAGATTGTAAGCTCCACGAGCAGGGACCGCCTATAACTTCTGTACTGAATTGTATTGTAATTGTACTGTCTCCCTTATGTTGTAAAGCAGTGCACAAACTGTTGGCACTATATAAATCCTGTATAATAATAATAATCACTACTGTTCACTGATTGGTTGCTAGAGGTTATTGCACATCATACCTCTCACTGATTGGTTGCAAGAGGTTGCTGCACATTTTTACTGCTCACTGACTGGTTCCTATTGGCTAATGTGCATCATTACCACTTACTTATTGATTGCTAGAGGTTACAGCATATCATTACAGCTCACTAATTGGTTGCTAGAGGTTACAGCACCTACAGGAGGACATTCACACTGACTACTAAAAGATATATACTGACCACCAATGTAATTGAGACATTTAGCCTATGTTCACATTTGTACGTGTCAGGAATGCATGCAAAATCACTTTCGTAACATCACAGAAATGTGCTGCCCCTTAGCAGATACACAGCAGTGCCATTAATTGTTACCCTCACACATCTGCTGACAAGCGTATTTTCACATGCACCAAAATTCACAGTGCTGTGGCACTGTGTGGCTCGGTATGAGTTTGAAAAAGGGTCAGGGATTTTTCCTACACATTTTCCTACACATGACATACATCTTTTTCACCCCGTCAGTACACCTTTGCATCTTCTCCTCCTCCACCACCTTTTCTGCTCATATTTGCACCCACCTTCCTTACCTTTGTATATCCCCTCCTTGCTCACCTGTGCACCCCAACCTGTAATTCCTTTTCTGCCTACCTCTGCCCCCCCCACACACACTTTGCTTACTTTTGCAGAACAGGCTGATGGTAGGCTCAGTGACCATAATTGCAGACATGTTCCTGTTAACCTCCCCAGTGGGAAGCATTCAGCAGAGGTGATGGTGGCTGGAACCTGGGGGGGGGCATAATATATATATGATTGCTGCCACTATTTACATAGGAACGTCTCATTGTCGCTGCTATTTACATATGAATGCTGTTTATTTATTTGTGAATAAAATAGAATAAAGTGCAACAGCGCTAGGTGTCTGATGATTAATCGGATGAATAAATGAATAAATAAATAAATGAATAAATTAATTAAATAAGCTGCTAGCATAGAAAGTAAACCTCAAAAAACTTTGGATAGTATATAATAAAAATATGCAGCGCTCATATGCTAGAAATTAACCTGATCGCATAAATTAAACATAAATTAAGCAAGATTCGTGATTAAAATAAAGCATTAAAATATTAAAATATTAAACTTGTGACTTCTGTGGTGCATCCGAGGTTGAGAAACCAGAGGGAAGTTCGTGACTCTTGTGGTAAAAAAAACTGAGAATAGCTTGCACTAACCAGATATCTCAGCACATGGAGCATGGAGTAATTAAGACCTACTCCTGGTACTCTGAAAGGAAGCCACTGAAGAGGATGATGTCATCTTATCCCTCGCCACTAGATGTCATGTTCCCAGGACAGCAGGACAGGGATCCCAGAGATGTACATCAGCCAATGGAGGGATTAATCCAGCAAATCAGTCAGCAACCCACAGAAAGCCAAGAAGAATCGAGCACCTTCAAAAAGCCCGGGCTCCCTCCATAATAAGAGAGCCACAGGCCAGAAGCTTTGATAGTGTAGTAGGTGCAGTAATTTCAAATGGTAAAACACACTTACAAAATTCAAAATGCAGGAACCATAGGGCAGCTAAGTAGTAAGTCCAGACAGTTGGGGGGCACCTCCTTGACGCGTTTCGTGTGACACACACGTTTTCAAAGGGGGTGCATTGCAAAAAAATGATCAGATTTAAAGCCCGCGGTGCGCATGCGCAGTACGCACCGATGACGTCATTGCGGCAAAGCCGCGCATGCGCAGTACGCTCATGCGGCGGCCATTTTCTTGAAGTGCAGTACAGATAGACAAATTGATCCAGAGCCCCATGTTAAAGGATTCAGCAGGGGGACATTATGCCTGTGCACCATAGAAGCGGCCACAATATAGGAGAATTTCTATTTGGCATATGAAATTGCATTCTTGGAACAATAGACCAGACACCTTACTAATTAGAAGTGCCTATATGTAATCAAAAAAGGATAGTTACTATGAAATTAGCATACATAGCAACATGTCTAAATAGTTAGACCGGGTACATTGCCAATAAAATACGTTCAGGGAGGTATTGCACCATAAGAGTATATATAAAAAAACGCATGTAAAATCAAAAGCTCATCCAGTCAATGAAAAGATCATAAAGTATTCAGTAACAGATTGGTTGATGAAAGACCACATATAAAATATATAACCGCATGTTAAAAAACATACTAGGATAAATAACAGACATAATAAATGTCATTTTACTCCCTGAAACATAGTCACGAAGTGGTGATATTGAAAAAAGTGGAATAATACCACTATAACATCAAAAATTATATCAGAAAAAGTCACCATCTATATATGCATAAACGCATGTGACCGAAATGTGTACATAAAAGATTAAATGAGATAAACATATGTAATAGGAGTAAACAGGGGTGGAGAACGGGAAAATCAGCTACAATAGATAAGCTACAATAAATGAAATAAAATCCACATAAAAACGCATCAAAATATAAAATAGCATAAAGAGCAACCAAACCTCATTTAAGACTCATTTAAAAGAGCAACCAAACCTCATATAAATGAATTAACAAAAAACGCATGCCATAAATGTATATGGTAAGAATAATAAATTATATTGTGACGCAGATTAGCTGGTATCGATAAAACAATTAATGTCCAACTCTATATTAAGGCCTAAAGGAGATGATGTACGTAACAAATAGATCCATTTTGTCTCTAACATGGAGACAGCCCTTCATTTATAAACTCCTCTCCAGTGTCTATGAACCATATCTATGCCGATAAACTTGAGGGAATGTGGATCCCGATTGTGTTGTTGGCGAAAATGCATTGATAAAGAGTGTTCTTTAAAACCCTTTTTGATATTTGTAAGATGTTCACGCAGCCTATCTCTTAATCTCCTGGTGGTCCTGCCAATGTACTGTTTCCCGCAGGAACATTCAAGGAGATAGACTATGTGAAGGCTATTACATGTGATGGTGGAGTCCATTGTATATTGCTTACCAGTAGAGCGAGAGCAAAATGTAAAAAATCGGTGTTTTATGGGTGCCATTGTAGACACACAACATGCATCGGTTACATGGGAAGAATCCTTTCCGATTAAAGAACGTAAGTTGTCTCGGGGGATTAATCACATTTGGAGCAAGTTTATTCCTAAGGGAAGAGGCTCTCCTATAGGTGATTTCTGGTTGATCGGGTAACGAGGGTCACTTTTAAGGATACACCAATGTTTTTTAATGATTTTGGCTACATCTTTGTACTGGGCAGAAAAATTGGTGATAAATGGACAGAATCTATTGTCCTTATTTTTGTTTTTGTGCCCAGTAGAGAGGAGCAACTCTCTATTTGTGTTCTTTTACAATATCAATTTCTGCCTCTAAAATATTACTGTCGTAGCCCTTTTCCACAAACCTCTTTTTAAGGACAGTGGATTGTTGGATAAAATCGTCAACCTTATCACAATTTCGACGGACCCTTATGAATTGGCCCCTCGGTATGTTATTTAACCATCTTGGAAGATGGCAACTATTTTTTGGAATGAAGCTATTCCGGTCTGCCTGTTTAAAAAAAGTCTTTGTAGATAACCCCGTACCGTTATTAAAAATGTTCAAATCCAAAAAATTAATAATCATATTGAAAAGTCAATTTGATGTTGTTGGTATTATAATTCAGGGTCGTAAAGAAATTAATCAGAGAAAATTCATCAGCATCCCAAAATAACAAAATATCGTCGATGTACCGACGATACAAGCGGAGATGTGGCCAGTCCCTGGAGTAGATAATGTCCTCCTCCCAATGAGCCATAAACAAATTGGCGAGGCTCGGCGCAAACTTTGCACCCATTGCAACTCCGGTGATCTGCAGATAATAATTATTACTAAACCAGAAATAGTTGTGACACATTGCAAATTTGAGAAGATCTAATATAAAACTTTTCTGTAATGGGGGGATGTCTAGAGCACCCTTCAAATAATAGTCCACAGCTTGAAGCCCATCATCATGTTTTATGTTGCTGTAAAGGGCGGAGACATCTGCCGTTACTAAATAGGTCGGTTTAGTCAGTTTAATATCTTTAATAACAGATAACACTTGTTTTGAATCCTTTAGAAAAGCTGGAGTATTAATCACCAAAGGCTGGAGGAAGCCATCTATGTATTCTCCAACACGTGCACAGAGCGACCCAATGCCACTTACAATAAGGTGGCCTGGGGGGTTAATAGGATCCTTGTGGATCTTTGGAAGACAATAAATTACAGGTAATTTTTGGAGCAGTAGGGCATAGATAATCTTTTTTCTTTCTTGTTCAGGATACCAGCTTCATACCCTGTATTAATTAAAGATTTCAATGATTTTTTATATGCAAATAACGGATTGTTGTTAAGAAGCATGTACGTCTCTTTATCTTCTAAGATATTACTAACTAGTGCAAGATAGTTAGATCTGTTCATTATCACAACTAGAGA
>CATNWA010004141.1:0-16061 GCA_951230385.1 Staurois parvus | reverse complement strand
AGGAATACCTCAAATAACAGAAAGGAACAAGAAAAAGAAGAACTCCGCTTCCACTCTGATGAGCTAGTTTGTTACACCCCTCACTCAGTTACCCACTCATCCCCCTCTCCCATGGCCCCACCACTGCTCTGACCTCCACTTTTACCCCACCCCACATTCCTCATACTGAAGCCCCCTCAACACTCTGCACCTTTGACCTTACTACCATCGAGGAAGTCTCCAAGGTCCTCCCTGATGCCCGCCTCACCACCTGCCTCCTTGACCCTATCCCCTCACAACTCCTACAACCTCCTTCCCCCTCCATCCTATGCTCCCTCACTCACATCTTTAATCTCTCTCTCTCCTCCGGCACTTTCCCCTCCCCTCTGAAACATGCACACATCACCCCCATACTTAAAAAGCCCTCCCTGGACCCCAATGACCCGAACAACCTCAGACCCATCTCCCTGCTCCCATTTACATCTAAACTCCTCGAGCGCCTAGTCTACACCCGCCTATGCTCTCACCTCAACGACAACAATCTCCTCGATCCCCTATAGTCCGGCTTCCGTCCCCTACAATCCATCAAAACTGCCTTACTCAAACTCTCCAACGACCTGCTAACCACCAAAGCTAATGGCCACTATTCAGTTGTCCTACTCCTTGACCTCTCCGCTGCCTTCCACACAGTCGACCACCCCCTCCTCAAAAAAAAAAACTACACTCCCTCGGCCTCAGAGATTCTGCTCTCTCCTGGCTCTCATCCTACTTGTCACAACGCTCTTTCAGCGTTACCTATAATGCTACCACCTCTATGCCGATGACACACAAATCTATCTCTCAACCCCCCACCTCACCCCCTCGGTCTCTGCCCGAATCACACACCTACTGAGAAACATATCAGACTGGATGACGCTCCACTTCCTTAAACTGAACCTCTCCAAAACTGAGTTTCTTGTCTTCCCCCCCAGCCCGGACACCACCCCCCATTGACTTCTCCATCACATCCAACAATGCCACCATCAAACCCGCCCCACAGGCCAGAGTACTTGGTGTCATTCTAGATTCCAACCTATCCTTCCAGCCCCAAGTCCAATCTTTAACAAGCTCGTGCAGACTCCACCTCCGCAACATGCAGACTCCACCTCTGCAACATTGCCAAAATACGCACGTCCCTAACTCCAGAAACCACTAAACAGCTCATCCACTCCCTCATCATATCACAACTCGACTACTGCAACTCCCTCCTCACTGGCCTGCCTTGCCGCTGGCTATCCCCGCTTCAGTCAATCCTGAATACGGCTGCCAGACTCATTCGCCTTTCCAACCGCTCCATCTCGGCCACCCCCCTCTGCCAATCCCTCCACTGGCCTCCACTCAGTGTCCTCCAACCCCCTCTGCCAATCCCTCCACTGGCCTCCACTCAGTGTCTTCCACCTACCCTGCCAATCCCTCCACTGGCTTCCGATTGTGCAACGGATCAAATTCAAAATCCTAACACTGACGTACAAAGCCGTCCCACCATACTGCCCCGAACTACATCACTGACCTAATATCCAAGTACCACCATCACGCACACTCCGTTTCTCACAAGACCTCCTTCTCTCTAGTTCCCTGGTCTCCTCCTCCCATGCCTGCCTCCAGGACTTCTCCAGGGTGTCATCCTCTGGAACTCCCTGCCCCAACCCATCAGATTATCACCTACTCTCCTCTCCTTTAGGCTCACCCTGAAAACCCACCTCTTCAGGGAAGCCTACCCCACCCCCCTAACTTGCCAAACCTCCTCCAACTTGCCAAGCTATGTCCTCCTGTGCCACCATCCTCCTAGATTGTAAGCTCGAAAGAGCAGGGCCCTCAATCCCCTCATGTTTTGCATTGTATTGGTATTGTTCTGTCACATGTTCTGTCCCCCTTTGTAATGTACAGCGCTGAGCGAACTATTGGCGCTTTATAAATACTGTATAATAATAATAATGTGTTTTTATTTTATTGCTTTTTACCTGTTTAGTGACTAGATTGAATATATGTCAGGTATTCTATTTCTCTGGGGTTAGGAACCTTTCTTATACATGTCTGTTACAGACCCCATGGTGCCAGGAAGCATCTATGTGCTCTTCCTAATTGAAAGACTCTCCCCACTGCTATGCTTTGGTGGGACTCTTCCATTCCTTGACCTTGTGTCTGGGTTATTTGGTGTTTTACAGTTTTATGCTGCATATCGTTGTTTTACCACTTGAACTGATGCTAGCCATTTTCTGGGCTCGGTGTCTTTTGTCTCTCCCCTATTTCTTCCTTATTTTCCTAATTTTTATTTATTGTTTTTTATTGAGGGTCATCTCGGGAATTTTTATTCGGTCCTGGATTTTTGATCTCCCCTATGGGGGGATGTGTGGGTCTCCCCATCACTGTCTTGCATTTTCCTATGTCCACCTTAATACCTAATAGTGTTGTTGTTCCCTTACTCTCCCATAATGTGCAGGTTTGGGATCCCCTCTAAGCGTCTCAAGGTTTTTTCTCATTATAAGTCCCTGGGAGCTGATATAGTTGCTCTGCAGGAAACCCATTTTGTCTCCTCTTTCACACCACGTTATATTTATAGAGATTTCCCTGTGTTCTTTTTTGCTAATGTATCTGAGAAAAACCGAGGGGTAGCGCTCTGTTTGGCCCGGCGGTTATCCTTTACTGAATCTAAAGGGATGCGAGACAAGGAAGGGTGATGTCTATTGGTTAAAGGCCACTTGGGGGAAACTTAGTGACTTTCCTGATTTACTACGCCCCTAATGTGAATCAATTAGCCTTTTTTTGATCCCTGTTTCAATCTTTAGCTCCAGAACTGGAAGGCAAAGTCATTTTAGTGGGGGATTCGAATTTGGCTTTAGATCAAATGCTTGATAAATCGCATGCAACCAAACTTACACCCCCCCGAAACAAAGTCGCAAATTTGTTCAACTTTATATCGCTATAATTTGGTGGGTGCATGGAGAGAGGCCAATCCTACTTCTAGAGACTACTCTCATTTCTCTAGAGCTCACAACCATTATTCACATATAGACCACATCTTTCTGCCTATGGAGCTGCTGCCTAAGTTGTGTTCGGCTAAAATTGTATTGACATCCTGGTCAGATCATGACCCGGTGATGCTAACAATCACCAATTTAACTGCCAATCTGGCCAAGTCGAACTGGCGATTGAATGAGTCCCTTCTTAGCAATGAGTCAACTCGCCTTGAAGTGGTGGAGCATTTGAACTCTTACTTTACCATTAGTAAATCAGAAGACAAGACGCCCGCTATTTACTGGGCAGCTCATAAAGCTTCTATCAGAGGTTTTTTTTATCCAACAAGTCTCTAGACTAAAGTGATCTCACAAAGAGTTGATCTCTGCCAAAACTAAGGTGTGACGGAGGAAAGGCAGGACAGAACACACAGAGAGGATGACAGATGCACAAAGCTTTATTGAGACAAACAGACGGCAGTCCTTCAATACGGGGGTGGCAGACAGGGTGGATTTGCCACTAAATGTTAACGAGGGTCCCCACCCACTTATAGTCCACTAGGAGAGCCAAGGGGGTGTCCCCTGTAACAGGGGTAGTCCGACACATGAGAGGGGTGCCTGAAGCCACCACCGTAACAGTTCAGGTAACAGTGGAAACGGAAAACAAGGGGTTCAGTCCAGGCAGGGGATAGATCCAGGCAGATTCACGGGGACAGCAGAAGATTCCTCCACAGTGCAGGGATTCCAGGCAGCACAGACAGTCCAGGAGATGAGGAGGAGGACGGGGGATGAGAGAAGCTGGCCCTCAGCACAGCCTTCCCTCACACACACAGCCAGGAGAACACACACGGGGGTTTCCTTGCTCTCTCTTAAGTATTGAGCTGGTAACCGGATACTTCCTGTCGGGTTACCATGGCAATGGGTCCTGTCCAGAGAGTTCAGGAATTTGGGCATGAGGGGGAAGGGAGGAGGGGTCCAGAGTAATTTGAGGTTCCTCCCCAGCCTCGTTGACTTGGCTGAGGACAGCCCCTAGGCCGTAGGTGGAGGCATCTGTCCGTACGAGGAAGCGTCTGTTGTGGTCAGGGGCGGCCAGGACGGGGTTTCTCGCCAGGGCGGATATGAGGTCACAGAAGGCGGATTCACAGGCCGAGGTCCAGGTCACCATCCGGGGACTGTTCTTCCGGGTCAGGTCGGTCAGGGGCTGGGCCATGGAGCTGAAATTAGGTACAAATTTACGGTAATAGACGGCAGTGCCGAGTAATGCCATCACTTGCTTCTTGGTCTGGGGAGTGGGCTAGTCATAAATGGCCTGAACCTTGGCTGGCTCAGGTTTCAGTGTCCCCCCCCTACTCGGTGCCCCGAGGTACTGTACCTCCGCCATTCCCAACTGGCACTTGTCTGGTCTCAGTGTCATCCCGGCCCTGCAGATGCGGTCTAGGATGGCCCCCACGTGGGCCAGGTGCTCCTCCCACGTGTCGCTAAAGATCGCTATGTCATCTAGGTAAGCGCACGCGAACTCATGGCATCCCTCCAGTAGCTGGTCCATGACCCGCTGAAAGGTGGCGGGGGCGTTTTTCATGCCGAAGGGCATGACGAGGAATTCATACAGGCCGAATGGGGTAATGAAGGCGGAGCGCTCAACGCCCTCTTTTGTGAGGGTGATTTGCCAGTAGCCCTTGCTGAGGTCTAGGGTGCTCACGTAGCGGGCCCCGGCCAGACGGTCCAGCAGGTCGTCTATGCGGGCCATGGGTAGGTGTCACTGACAGTGTAGTCATTCAACCTCCGGTAATCCACGCAAAAGTGGATGGTCCCATCCATCTTTGGCACGAGCACCACTGGGGAGGCCCAAGGACTGTGGGAGGGTCGGATGATACCCAGCTGGAGCATCTCGGAGAGTTCTGCTCGGATGGCCGCCTTCACGGATTCGGGGACTCTGTATGGGGCCTGCTGGATGGGTTTCTGACTGTGGGTCTCCACGTGGTGGAGGGCTAACCCGGTGCGACCTGGAGTGGCCAAGAAGGCGATGGCCCGGTCCGCTATCACGGCCTGCATCTGGGCCGTCTGGCGGGGGTTCAGCCAAGCCCCCCGTTGGAATCTGATCTAGGGGAGTGGTGACTTTGGTGGCTTGCAGGAGATCGGGCAGGGCTCCCTCGTCTGCTCCGCCCGTGGAGGCGGGGCAGACAGCGAGCACGGGCAGAGCCCGGTCATGGCACTCTTTCAACATGTTGATGTGGACCGTGCGCTGTTGGCGGTTGCGGGTGTCGAGACCAATGACGTAACTAGTCTCGTCTATCTTGCGGAGGACCTTGTAGGGTCCTTCCCAAATGTGCTGGAGCTTATTCTGGGGGTTGGGGACGATCTTGAGCACCTGCTGCCCTTCAGTGAACTCGCGGCCGCGTGCCTTGCGGTCGTACCAGACCTTCTGACGTGTCTGGGCTGCCTGGAGGTGGCCGTGGGCCATGGTGGCCAGGCGGGTCAGCCTTTCCCGTAGCTCGAGAATGTAGGGAACGACGGGGGTACCCGTGTCCTCTATCTGCCCTTCCCAATGTTCCCGGAGCAGGGATAGGGGACCGTGGACCTTCCGCCCGTACAGGAGTTCGAAGGGGGAGAACCCTGTTGACTCTTGCGGTACCTCCCGATATGCAAACAACAGGTGTGGAAGGAGCTTCTCCCAGTCCGCCTCCCCATCGACGAAGGACCTCAGCATGCTCTTCAGTGTGCCATTGAAGCGCACGCAGAGGCCATTGGTTTGGGGGTGATAGGGAGTGGTCCGGATCGCCCTTACCCCGCACGTGCGCCAGAGGGATTGGACCACCTCGGACATGAACTGGGTACCCTGGTCCATCAGGATCTCGCTGAGGAAACCCTCCCGGAAGAAAACGGTGACTAGGGCCTCGGCTACTTTGGGGGCGGAGATGCTGGACAGGAGGACAGCCTCGGGGGTAGCGGGTGACGTAATCCACTACCATGAGGATGTACCACTTGCCAGCCTTATTGGGCCGGGCCAGGGGCCCCAGGATGTCTACAGCTACCCGCTGAAAGGGCTCATCAATGATGGGTAAGGGGCGGAGCGGCGCCTTGGGGTGGTCCCCTGGGCGTCCCCTCCTCTGACAGATGTCACAGGTCTGACAGAAGTGGGCTACGTCCTGGGTGATACCTGGCCAGTAGAAGGCTTGGGTCAGCCGCAGCCCCGTTTTCCTCTTACCCAGGTGGCCAGCTACTGGAATGTCGTGGGCTATCTGGAGTAGCGGGAACCGGAACTGTCTGGGCACTATCAGTTGTGTGGGGCTAGCAAAGGGTTGACCCGGGCGGCTTGGGCCTGCTGTGCGGTACAACAACCCCTGCTCCCACCAAAGCTGGCCCCCATCCCCCTCCTGCCGCCCTGCGGCGGCCTGGGTCCTAAACTTAGCCAAGGTGGGGTCTGTGGCTACCTCCCGCTTAAAGGTCTCCCGATCCCAGGTCACCCGCACGGCCTGCAGATGGCGTTGTTTCTGGGTGGAGTATGTATCCCCCGGAGGGTGGACACTGTAAACCCCCCAGGGTTGGTTGGCGTCTGGGGGGCTTATCCATTTGCTGGGAGGCGGGGGCAGTGGTTCTTCTGCGGGATAAAGTTCCAGGTAGTGAACCGGACAGGTAAAACGCCGGCTTCGAGAGGTGGGGAAGTTAGCTTGGAGGTGCCCTGGCTGGTTGCATCCGTAGCAGTGGCGCTCCATGGGGGGCCCTGTGAACCGGGCTCTGGGGGGTGGCCCTGCGGGATTGGCAGTGGTAGGTGGGGGGCCCATTTTGGCAGAGGTGGCGGGGGGCAGGGCCCTTGATGGCTCAGGGGCCCGCCCTTTCCAGTGTGGCTTGATGGCCAGGATCTCATCAGCCAGGGCAGCGGCCTTTGCAAGGGTCGTAGGGGCTTTCTCTCTTACCCATCCGCGCACCTCCGCCGGGCATTGGTTGTAGAATTGCTCCTTCAGAAATGCTTGGATGATTTCCTCTGCGGTGCAGGCCTGTTCCCCCTCTAGCCACCTCCGACAGGACTGCGACATCTTGTGCGCATACATCTTATAGGACGGTTCCGCATGGCAGGGAAGGTCAAAGTCCTTAAAGAACCCCTCCACATCCCCGGTGGCTTCGTTGAAGGGTTTAAAGTCCTTGCGGCTGACCCGGGGGAGGGTGGTATCCCGCGGCCCTGGGGCTGGACGGGCAGCTTAGGTCACGGTGGCTCCCTTGGCTCTCTCTTTCATGCGCCCTCCGGATAGCCTCTCGCTTGTCCTCTGCTGTGGCGTCTGACCCCAGGAGGGCCATCTCTTCCTCCACCCGAGTAAGCCAGGGGCTCTTGGGCCCTGGATCCTTGCGTGCTGGGGAGGCTGGGGTTGATCTGCTTTTTCTCGGGGCGTCCTGGGGGTCCACCTCCTCAATGGCGGTGATCAGATCCTCTTTGGCTAGGCCCCTCCAGGGAAAGGGCCAGCTCCTCAGCCCTCTCCTGCAGACATGCCACAGTCCACTTCCTGTATTCGCTGGGCCAGGTCTGTTCTCGCATCCGCTGGCTTTCGCTGTCTGTCATCTCCTCAGTGTCCTGATCCCACCGCTGCCACCAGTATGTGACGGAGGAAAGGCAGGACAGAACACACAGAGTGGATGGCAGACGCACAAAGCTTTATTGAGACAAACAGACGGCAGTCCTTCAATACAGGGGGTGGCAGACAGGGTGGATTTTCCACTAAATGGTAACAAGGGTCTCCACCCACTTATAGTCCACTAGGAGAGCCAAGGGGGTGTCCCTGTAACAGGGGTAGTCCGACACATGAGAGGGGTGCCTGGAGTCACCACCGTAACAGTTCAGGTAACAGTGGGGAAGCAGGTACTCACGGAGAACAAGGGGTTCACTCCAGGCAGGTGTCAAGGTCCTACCTTTTCCCAGAGGTTATGTTACTCCATGTGCTAGCATCCATCTTGGATTTCTGCTGAGCATGATGGGAATCTTTTATGCCTTCAGGTCTGAGGTCCATCCCCCAGAGGGGTGTGGCTGAGTACATATAAGCCTGGGATCTGCACATGCTCTTTGCACTTGTGTCTTGTGTCTTTGTCTTGCTACAGCTCTGTGTATACGCTCCTGACTCTTCTGGTATTCTGACTCGGCTTGTGACTAAGACCATTCTCTGTGTTTCCCTTTGATCTGACCTTCCGTTGCTGAACCCGGCCCGTGACCTGTGATTCTCTGTCTACTGTTCTGTACTGTTTTGTCCTGTTGTTATTGATCCGGCTTGTCTGACTACGCTATTGTCATTCTCACCAGCTACACGCCATTGGCGGCGGCCATTACCACAGCTGGGGTGTCTCGGGGGCCGCGACCTGGTCCCTGGTTGCGTCAAGTCCATCCCCACCATCAGGCGCCCTGGTGAAGGGCAGCCTGGGACTTAGACTCCGCGCCCTGAGGGACTTCAGTCTGTTGGTGGTGGTTGTCGTTAGCCAGTGCGTTACCCTGCCACTAGGCCTACCTGTCCATTCCACAGCCCTGCCCTGACAGCAGGGGATAGATCCAGGCAGATTCACGGGGACAGCAGAAGATTCCTCCACAGTGCAGGGATTGCAGGCAGCACAGACAGTCCAGGAGATGAGGAGGAGGACGGGGGATGAGAGAAGCTGGCACTCAGCACAGCCTTCCCTCACACACACAGCCAGGAGAAAACACACACGGGGGTTCCTTGCTCTCTCTTAAGTATTGAGCTGGTAACCGGATACTTCCTGTTGGGTTACCATGGCAATGGGTCCTGTCCAGAGAGTTCAGGAATTTGGCATGAGGGGGGGAAGGGAGGAGGGGTCCAGAGTAATTTAATTAGGCCATTTGGCCTAGCGACACAGGGGACAATTGGAGCAATACAGAGCAGGACTCTGAGGGCATGTGATACAAGGCATTAATAAGGGGATTAATAATTGGCAGGCTCCCATACCGCGACATAAGGAATATGAGGCTTTACTGGCCCAACATAAAATTTCTCCAACCCTGGACTTGTTACTTAAGGTACAACAGGCTCGTTTGGAGCTTAATCTTTGTCTCACCACAAAACTGGAAAACCAGCTACGATGGCGGAATCATAACTTCTTCACATGGCGAGACAAACCAGATTCTAAACTTTCCCTAAACATACTCAGCGCTTCCTAAGCTTAGGCTTTCGGAGGTCACATCTCACAGGATCCTCAAAAGAACCTTCAAGAATTTAATACGTTTTATTCTACCTTATATAGTCCACCCCAGCCTGTTGAGCCTTCCATGCTTCAAGATTTTTTAGGACCCTTGCAGCTCTCTTCCCTTGCCGACGCCCACAGGGAACTTATGGAACGACCTATAACTAGTGAGGAACTTGGTAAAGTTATTAAAATTCTAACATCACATAAGTCCTACGGTTTACCAATGTTTACTACAAAACCTTCTCTGACCATCTTCTCCCCCATATGGCTCTTTATTTCAATTCCTTGAGAGAAGACGGGGTGATTCCTTTAGATGAAAATAAAGCATATATTGGTGTTATTCCTAAACCTAATAAAAATGCGACTGATATCCTTAATTATCAGCCTATTTTGCTAATAAATTGGTCCTGAAAATATTGACAAAAGTTTTGGCCCTGTGTCTTAATTCATTTTTGGCGCAGTATGTTCACAAAGACCAATCAGGTTTTATATCTGGTAGCCAAACGTTATTAAAACGCTAATTATTTTTTAGGACCTCCATAAAGCTTTTGATAGCTTAACCTGGGAATATTTGTTCACTGTTTGGGAGCTTTTGGATTTGGCCCTGCATTTCTTATGCTTTTGCAGTCATTATACAACACCCCCTCAGCTCAAGTGTCCATTAGAGGTTACAGATCCCAAATTCGACATGGCACTAGACAGGGTTGCCCACTCTCCCCACTGCTTTTTGCTTTGCCAATTGAACCCTTAGCAATGGCGATCCGCTCTCAAGCTGGAATCCACGAGGTCCCCTGTGGTCATCATGAACATAAATGCACTTTATTTGCTGATGATGTTCTCATGTATGTTACATCCCCTCTGGCCACTTTACCTAATCTATGATCTCTCTTGAGTCACTTCTCTGAACTTTCTGGGCTGACTCTAAATTCTCATAAAACGATAGCCCTTAATGCTTCATTACCTTCTTCAATGGAGCAACAGCTTCAAACTCTATGACTTTCAGCAACTCCTTACCCTATTATACCAAGTGAACTATCCCCCTCTTTTCAAATGACTTCGGGAAGATCTTCGTTGTTGGCCTGCTTACTCTGTATCTTGGTTTGGCAGGATCAGCTCTATTAAAATGAGCTTTTTACCTCGACTATTATTCTTCTTTCGGACCTTACTGATACCAACTCTGAGACGCGAGCTGCGGCTCCTACAGGCAGAGGTCCTTCGTTTTGTGTGGAAAGATAGAAGGCCTCGGATGAACCAGAAGATATTATATGCTTTAAAGTCACAGGGTGGGGTTGGCCTTTCTAATCCAAGCTGCTCAAATTGTGCAATTGGCCTATACTACCCGCTAAGGGATCTACTCCCCTCTGGGTTTCTATTGAAGCTCTATCCTGCCATCCTTTAGCGGTTGGTTCCTTGCCTTGGCTCCCTAATAGATCTCACCCTCCTATCTTATGTCCTACTCTGTCTTTCTCATTGACAGTTTGGGATAGGTACGCCATCGCAAACCATTAGCCTCCCCACATGCTCCCTTAGCCCCATTTTTTTTTGTAACCCTGAATTTGTACCGGGTCTGGTCCCGGCCCAATTCCAATGGTGGATCAACAAAGGGTTGCTGCGGATAGGAGATTACCTCCAGGGTGTCCGGATTTATCCTCTTCAGTACTTTACAGAGAAACTACTGATGCCCCCTATGGAAATGTTCAGATATAATAAAAGTCGCCTCTTTTATCCGCTCAAAAATTGTTTTTACTAGATGGAGCGCCCATTCTTACCAGTTTTGAACTTTCCTGTCAGCATACGAATCTCTCTAGAGGCCGTATTTGTGTGGTGTACGCCCTTCTTGCTGATCCAAACTGTAAACTCCACTATATGGATCATTGGGAACGGGACCTGAATGTTAGTTATGATCTACCTGATTGGCAAGACATAGCCCTGGAATTATCTAAAGATTCCATCATTACTACCTGAATTGAAGCAAACTATAAAAACTATTGTGATGGTACCGGGTCCAAACTGTTGTGGGCTTTTGAATTATGTCTCAAAAACATGATTTATCAAGACATAATCCTATATAACATCAAGTCAGCATAGCCGGATGTTAAGGGGTTAATTTGTCTTGGTTGGAAAGTCGAATGACCATCTAGCTAGAGAAATGTAATGGGTGAAGGGATTGTTTTTCTTTCTTCCTAGAGACAATACTATTTTGAAGTTCTACAGGTGATCAAAACACCATTATTCAGACTTCAATAAGCAGGTAAACATATACAAGGTCTGGACATGACAATAGAGGAACCAAACTGATTGTCTGAGAGCTTACCCAAACCTTGTAGAGTGTGATAAACTAACAGACCTCTGAAACTATTAAAATATACTATTGTTCACCAAGGGTGAAAGCATTAACAGTTGTTTACCATGAGTCCAATACAAGGGCCAGGCAAACAGAGAGTTTTTTTTTTTTCCTACACAGAGAAAATGTTGATTCTGAAACAAAGAGGTGAAATTCAGGACATTTAAGTCTAAAAGTTCACTGTATATAATTACAAAAATATACTACAAAAACAGATTATAAATAAGATGTTATAGATTTTAAACACCACTAAATACTCAGCAATGGGAACTATATATCACTAACTTGAGTATTGAGATGATGGGAAGTAAGATGTATTATAGAATAGCATTAGTTACATGTCTTATCAGGAAACAAACAGGATGGTACTTCAAGGAGGAATAACTGAATATACACCTATATTCCATGGTCCCTATTTAGAATATTATAGGTATGATCACTGCTATATCTGGAAAAAGCCGTATATTTAATTCCTGAAATTACCTTAAGATTCCACCCAAGGTATGAGTCATCTCAAATACTCACATTGTTCTGTGATACATGACCGCCACCTGGCGGGCAGGTGAGAAATAGCTTATGTACACACATTTCTCAACTAGCCAATCAGGAAGCCTGGTGGGAAGGTATCTTAGAACAATGGACTAGTGGATATAAAAGCCCTTGTGCTTTAAGAAAAAAAAAAAAACCCTCATAAAAACCTCATGGAAAGACCTGATCAAGAAGAAGATCTCTGCTGAACAACTACTCTTCCATCTTTTAAAACTTCCTAAAACTTTAACTAAATTCCTAAACCTCTAATCTTATAACTTCCTACATTCTCCCCTACTGAGAATCTTTCACTTGCCCTATATATCAGTCCAAAGGCGTTCCACTGCCAGCTAAATCCACGGGAGAGTTGCCTAGTCTGAATTCCGGGTGTGGTGAGATGTTTATTTGATTTTGTATTAACCTATTTTCTCTGTTGTGTGGAATCATAAAATTATCTTAGTGTATCATAACAATATTGGGTAGTTAGATATATGTAGAGAAATCCTATTTTACTGTTAAAAATTGTTTATTGCCATATTATAAATTTTTTCATATTTCATAATTTATTGAATATTAATAACCAGAGTATCATATATCAAGGGCTTGCTTCTTGCAATCCTATGGCCACGGCTTGCGAGAATATAACCTTTGAGATATTCGAAATTATTAATTATTAATAAATTTAATAAATAATCAGATCATTTAAAAATTGTGATTGATGTAATTAGTTAGGAACTTTATTATTGTGTCTTACATTGGTAGGATATATTCTTGATTGTGTGTACCAATATTCATTTTATCACCAGTCTTTTGCGTTTTGTGTTAAAATATATATAATTTTTGTACATAAATAAATTTTTATATTTATCTATTATAAGGCAAATTTTGTGTGTATGGTACGAAATCATATTGGCTAAAAGAATTCAAGGTATAATAATAAGTGGTGATCAAATTATCAAAGTGTCCAAATTATTGGTTTATTAAAATATTTGCCGTATTTTAACGGCTGGAGGCACTGTAATATTTCATCTAAGGGAAAGGGACACGCCCTTTATAAGTAAAATATATCCTTACATAAACCACCACAAAACTCAGACGGCGAGGACCATCCTTCTGCCTCACCAATGTGCTTTCAGTGTTGCAGCCAGATGGGTTCTATGTTCCACGTTTGGTGGCAATGTCTGATAGTTACTAGATTTTGGATTTGCATGTTTAACCTTATGTACAGGTTGATGGGGGTTAATGTTGGTAGGGCCCCGGAATCGGCCCTCTTCCATAAATTTCCACTTACAGTACCAAAAAAATACCCTTAACCACTTGCCAACCCGCAAGCTAAATGACGGCTTCACTGCGACCGGCCAGTTCATATGACGCCCTCCCAGAACACGCCCTCTCGCGTGCCCCCAGAGGCGCTCACTCTGCAATCTCCATGATTGCTGTGTCCTATGGACGCAGCTGATCACATGATGTGGTAAAAGGCCTATCACAGTGGGCCTTTTACCACGTGATCAGCCGTGTCCAATGACACAGCAGATCACTGGGAAATGCAGTAGCCAGTTATCGGCTGCACTTTCCTCGCGCTGTCACGGTGTGAGGAAAGTACTGCCGATAACCAGCAATTGTCAGAGGAGGGATCGGCACCGATCATCAAGGCACTGATGATCAGTGCCCAGCAGTGCCGCCCACTTGTGCCCACCATTGCCACCCACCAGTGCCTCCCAGCAGTGTCGTCACTCAGTAGTGCTGCCAGTCAGTTCCCAGCAGTGCCACCAGTCAGTGCTGCCTATCAGTGCTCACCAGTGTGTCCTATCAGTGCCGCCTATCAGTGCCCATCAGTGCTGTCTATCAGAGCCCAACATTGTTGCATATCAGTGCCCATCAGTGCTGCCTATCAGAGCCCAACATTGTTGCATATCAGTGCAGTATCATCAGTGCTGCTTCATCAATGCTGCCTATCTGTGCCACCTCATCAGTGACGCCTATCAGTGCCCATCAGTGCTGCCCATCAGTGCAGCCTCATCAACGCACATCAGTAAAGGAGAAAAATTACCTGTTTGCAAAACTGTATAACAGAAACAAAGAAAAACTTTTTTTTCACATTTTTGCTGTTTTTTTGTTTAGAGCACAAAAAATAAAAACCCCCAGTGGTGAGTAAATACCACCAAAAGAAAGCTCTATTTGTGTGAAAAAAATTATAAAAATGTCATATGGGTATAATGTTGCATGACCGCACAATTGTCATTTAAATTGCGATAGCGCTGAAAGCTGAAAATTGGCCTGGGCAGGAAGGGGATAGAACTGCCCGGTAGGCGAGGGGTTAAGTGTCTTACTTCTATGCTGTTAGCAGAGAGAATCACTATGGTGAGGGGGACGGCTGGCATTCCGTGCGCAAAGTACGCATTACGGCGCTAAGTACATCGCACTTCAAACACGGCAACAAGGGAACATCCCAACATCCTCTCATAATCTCTTCTCCGATCTCCAGGTAACCACTGCTTCCATCGCCCTCTGAAACTTCCTGCTCTAACCGCAACTGACAACTGCCTCCTGTTGCCCCCGGTAACCACTGCTTCCATCGCCCTCTGAAACTTCCTGCTCTAACCGCAACTGACAACTGCCTCCTGTTGCCCCCGTGACCACTGCTTCCATCGCCCTCTGAAACTTCCTGCTCTAACCGCAACTGACAACTGCCTCCTGTTGCCCCCGGTAACCACTGCTTTCACTGCTCTCTCAATCACTAAGCTACTTTGCATGCCTGAAATTATCTACATTGTTAGATTTTCTGTTTTCTTTGTAACTATTGTGTATTCTTCCTGTATGACGTGACCTTCGCCTCATAGTGCCTCAGCTGAGATCAGACACCTTTGCTTACCTTGTGTCCATCCTGCCTGTATATTGTGAAGGGCAGAACCCCTCCCCCATGTGTCCATTTATTAGTTCCTAATTGAAGGATTGCTTAACCTCCCCCCTCCCATCCAAGTATAAATTCAGTACAGTCCGGGGGACGGCTGGCGAGGGAGAGTAGGGCATTCCTTGCACAAAGTACGCATTACAGCGCTAAGTACATCACACTTCAACGCGGCACTTTAAAGCAAGTACAAACATTAGTGCTCCACCGCAAGTAGATTGCCTGTGCTCTTCCCTCTTACCTCTCTTCCCTCTCCTCCCTCTCCTCCCCCTCTTCCCTCTCTTCCCCTCTCCTCCCTCTCTTCCCTCTCCTGCACCTCTTCCCTCTCCTCCCCCTCTCTTCCCTCTCCTCCACCTCTTCCCTCTCCTCCCTCTCCTCCACCTCTTCCCTCTCCTCCCCCCTCTTCCCTCTCTTTCCCTCTCCTCCCCCTCTTCCCCTCTGTTCCCTCTCCTCCCTCTCTTCCAGCTCCTCCCCTCTCTTCCCTCTCCTCCCATCTGCCTTCCTTTGTTATCTCTCCTCTCTCCAGCATGCTCTTGCTAACTCTCTTTGTTGCTATAATGCCCTCCCTTCTCAAACTCTCTCTTGTTTACCCCCCCCCTCCACCCCACAACCTGTACTTATCACCCTCACTCCTGCCCTCTCCCGGCATATCACCGCACTTATCTCCTGCTCTCTCCATATCACTGCACTTATCTCCTGCCCTCTCCATATCACTGCACTTATCTCCTGCTCTCTCCATATCACTGCACTTATCTCCTGCTCTCTCCATATCACTGCACTTATCACCTGCTCTCTCTTGGCCCACATAATGTCACCGCTACAAAATCACTGCGACATCTGCCCTCATATAAATCTCACTCCCACCTCACCTCCCTCACCCTCCTATTACTACTAACTTCTGGAGACATTGCCCCAAACCCTGGCCCTCCACCATCAAACTCCAACCCACAGAAGCAGCAGCCTCCCCTCTTCGGCCACAGCCGCAACCCTCACTCATCTCAATCACCCTGCTTCCAAGCTCAGCCTCTCTACTATCAATGACCTCTTCCTCTCCTACTTCCTCTCCCTACTTGCTATCACATCACTACCTTAACTCAATCTTTCCAAAACCGAGCTGTAATATTTCCTTCTC
>CATNWA010004140.1:0-16218 GCA_951230385.1 Staurois parvus | reverse complement strand
CATAATGAGAATAAAATAAATGTCCCGTAAATAAAGGGGGGTAAAATAGAATTTCTTCAGTCTGAAGAGATGAGGTCACTTCCTCCCAAGTTAGCAGACAGGACGTCCCTAGCCTTAAAGGGACAGACACTGCTGAATGCTAGAAAGAATGCCTTGTGTAATACAAGGCATGAGCACACACACACCCTGTATCGACTACCGGGGAGTTAAACAGGGTAACGATTTACTGAATCGTTATCCACGCTGCCCCTGGTCCCCGAACTCTTTCAGAGTCTGAAGTCAGCAGCCATTTTTACGAAGCTAGATTTGATGGGGTGCTTATAATCTTGGTATGCATAAATGGGAGGGGGACGAATGGAAAAAAACAGCCCTCTGCACTCGTTTTGGGCATTTTGAATACCTGGTTATGCCTTTCGGTTCTCTGCAATGCCCCGGCCACATTCCAGCATTTTCATAAATGGACTTTTTCAGGGTACTATACTGGATGTTTTTGTAGTCGTGTATCTTGATGACATTTTGATATTTTCTCCCCTCACTTGAGACGCATCGGGAACACGTGGCAAAGGTATTAGAGCGTTGCGCTTACATGGATTATATGCCAAGGCAGACAAATGTAGTTTCGAGCAGCGTAGCATTGCTTTTCTGGGTTTGATCATTTCCACTACGGGGTCGCAATGGATCCCCAGAAGGTCTCAGCAATTTTGGAATGGCCAACCCCTACAGACAAGAAGGGGGTCCAACGCTTTGTTGGGTTTGCAAATTTTTACAGGAAGTTTATCAAGAACTTCTCGGGTCTGGTCTCCCCCATTACGCAGTTGACCAAGCAATGAATCTTGTTTAAATGGACACCGGAGGCTCAGGAGGCCTTTGAGGCCTTGAAGACGTTATTTACTACAGCCCCCATTCTCGGTCCACCCGGACGCATCACTACCTTATGTGTTGGAAGTAGACGCATCGGAAAATGCAGTGGGGTCCATTCTGTCCCAAAGGAAAGGTACCAGGGAGCTTTTACACCCAGTGGCGTTTTTCTCAAGAAAATTGACCCCGGCCGAGAGAAACTATGACATCGGCGACAGAGAACTGTTGGCTATCAAGACAGAACTAGAGGAATGGAGATATCTCTCCTGGAAGGCGCCACGCATCCAATTCTGATCTTTACTGATCACAAAAACTTAGAGTACCTGAGGACAGCAAAAACGCTTTCGACCACGGCAGGCCAGATGGGCACTATTTTTCTCCGCTTTTCATTTCACATAACATACCGACTCGGATCTAAGAATACCAAGCCCGACGCGCTCTCACGCATGTTTGAGGACCCAGAAGAAGAGCCCAGGCCAGATACCATTCTTTCGTCAGGAAACTTTTTGGCTCTCCAGACAGAACTCTGCTGTAAGTTACAGGAGGCATCCGTGACCATGTCAGCCCCATCCGGGGTGTCCCTCCAGAACAAGGGGGGACTCCTATGGAAGGAAGGGTTGATCACAGTACCAGAAGGAGTCCGAACACTGGTCCTAGGACATTGCCACGACCATCCGATGGCAGGGCACTTCGGCCTGGCAAAAACCCGGGGATCTGCTCAAATGACGTTCATTTTGGTGGCCGAATATGACCAAGGACTGCGAGCGTTATGTCAAGTCCTCTGCCATCTGCCAAAGGAACAAGTCTCCTAGGAATAAGGCCTGGGGACTTCTACGCCCATTGCCGATACCGATCGGCCCTGGCAAATGATCGCCATGGATTTTATAGTCGAGTTACCCCCGTCCCAGGGCCACTCTGCCATCCTCGTGGTGGTTGACCATCTATCAAAGATGGCTCATTTCCTACCCCTGAAGAATACCCCGTCGGCACTCGAAACTGCACAAATCTTCATACGGGAGGTGGTAAGGCTGCATGGAGTACCAGAAGACATCGTCTCAGATCGGGGAGTCCACTTTACCTCCAAATTTTGGAAATCGTTATGCGAGACGTTGGGTATCAAACTTTCCCTCTCCTCCGCTTTTCACCCGCAGACCAATGGGCAGACAGAGAGGACGAACCAGACCCTGGAGCAGTACCTGAGATGTCATACAACCTTCTTGCAAAATGATTGGCTGACACTTCTACCCTTGGCAGAATTTGCCTATAACAATGCAAATCACTCAGCCACGGGGCAGGCCCCGTTTTTTGCTAACTATGAGTTTCATCCCATTTTTCTTCCTGACTTGGTCACCGAGAGTGCAGTTCCGGCTACCCAAGACACGCTGTCCTTCTTCGCTACCAATAACAAAGTTACTTCAGGAAGCCATCTCTAGGGCCCAGGAAGATAACGAGAGGGCCTTTGACAAGAAAGGAAGAGGGGAACTGATGTTACAATCTGGGGATAAGGTATGGTTGGCAACAACTAACCTAAAGATGTTGTGCCCATCGAAGAAGTTAGGACCAAAGTTTGTGGGTCCTTTTCGTGTGAAACGAATGATCAATAAAGTGGCATACGAGCTCATCCTCCCGGAAACCTTTAAAATCCACCCGGTGTTCCATGTATCACTTCTGAAACCAGTTGTTCCGGATCCTTTTCCAGACCGAGAATCCAGACCCCCAGAAGCTGTAACCATTGAAGAACAAGAAGAATTTGAGGTGGAAGCAATTCTTAAATGCCGAAAGAGGGGGGGCCAGACCCAGTTCTTGATTAAATGGAAAGGCTACGGTCCAGAAGACAATTCCTGGGAACCGGTCCAAAATGTTCATGCCCCCAGACTTGTCCGGGAGTTCCTGCGTGACCACCCGTGGTGGAAGGATCGAGTGGGTATCCGGAGGTTGCCCGTGGGGGGGGGCAATGTCAGGGTCCGCCTCGGCGCTGGTCCCCGGCGCAGGCGCAGTGCACCGCTTCACACAGGGATGCGGGCACTAGGTCCGGGCCGGCCGCAGCGAGGCCGCGCGCTCGCATGCGCAGTAGGTGATGCAGGCATGCGCAGGGCACCAATGACAGCACAGGGCGTGGTATTTAAATCTCCCTGAGCTGTCACTTGGTGCCGTTCGGTCTAAATCTGTTCCTGTGTTCCTGATTCTGATTGTGAGTGCTTACCTGGATTGTCTGACCTTGCTGCCTTCTCCTGCCCTGACCTCTGGCTTGCCTGACCTCTCTTCTGTATGCCCCATATATGTTCTGATATACCGTTGCTGACCTGGCGTGTGACCCGACTATTCTCTGCCCGCTGTTTTGTACCTCGCATACCCCACGGTTCCCAACTCGGCTTGTTTGACCCTGCACCTGCTCAGCCATCCATCCATCCCGTCGGGATCTCCCGGCCTTCTCACATTAGGCTCTTCTTCTCTGCGGGAGCCCCTGGCGGATACCCCTACCAGTGGTGAGTGTGGCCAGTAACTGCGACCTGGTCTCAGAGCGCTCCAAGTCCATCCCCACCATCAGGGGCCCTGGTGAACAAGTGCTCTGGGACTTAGATTCCGCACGCTGGAAGCACCTCACCGGTGGGTTGCTAGAGGTACCACCGGGGTGGTCCCTTACACTAACAGTACGCTATATCCTTTTCTTGACAAGTCCCCCCAACCTTCCCCTCTCCCTTCTAAGCTAACCCTACAAGACTTATTACAACATTATTCCATGATTGATACCTGGAGGGAACTTAACCCGGCCAAGCGCCAATATACTTTCTACTCCCACCCCCCACAAGACCTTCTCTAGGATAGATCACATCCTTATTACAGCCGGCTCCTCTTCCCGGCTCTTGACCTCTGAGATAATCCCGATTCCCTGGTCAGACCACTGCGCTATGTTTACATCCATGGCCTCTCTAGCCCCATCCCCTACTGAGTCCTCATGGATTATCAACGACAATTTACTTGCAAATCCAGAACTTTGCTCGGAAATTGAAACCCCGCCCTCAAAGATTACTTGTCTCTTAACCATACACCAGACATTTCCCCCACTCTTACTTTGGGAAGCACATAAACCTGTGATACGCGGATTTTGTATTAGTAAAGCATCCTTTTTTAAACAAAGCAAAAAGACAACAGCGTCTTTCTCTGGAGCAATCCTACGACCATTCCCATCAAATCTTCCACGCGACCCCACACCTGCTAACCGTGTGTCAAGGTCCTACCTTTTCCCAGAGGTTATGTTACTCCATGTGCTGGCATCCATCTTGGATTTCTGCTGAGCATGATGGGAATCTTTTATGCCTTCAGGTCTCTGAGGTCCATCCCCCAGAGGGGTGTGGCTGAGTACATATAAGCCTGGGATCTGCACATGCTCTTTGCACTTGTGTCTTTGTCTTGCTACAGCTCTGTGTATACTCTCGTGACTCTTCTGGTATTCTGACTCGGCTTGTGACTAAGACCATTCTCTGTGTTTCCCTTTGATCTGACCTTCCGTTGCTGAACCCGGCCCGTGACCTGTGATTCTCTGTCTCCTGTTCTGTACTGTTTTGTCCCGTTGTTGTTGACCCGGCTTGTCTGACTACGCTATTGTCATTCTCACCAGCTACACGCCATTGGCAGCGGCCATTACCGCAGCCGGGGTGTCTCGGGGGCCGCGACCTGGTTCCTGGCTGCGTCAAGTCCATCCCCACCATCAGGGGCCCTGGTGAAGGGCAGCCTGGGACTTAGACTCCGCGCCCTGAGGGACTTGGTCTGTTGGTGGTGGTTGTCGTCAGCCAGTGCATTACCCTGCCACTAGGCCTACCTGTCCGTTCCACAGCCCTGCCCTGACACCGTGAAGCCTTAGAACGATCCCGTTTAGCTCTAGACCTTTTTCTCACAGACCAGAACTCGCACTTCGTAGATCCAGGCACAGATATTATACCAAGGCGAATAAGCCCAGTACTTTCTTAGCCCTCTCGCTTCGTAGGCTGGACCAGATTGCTAAACCTATACGAATACGCAACTCAACTGGCAACCTCACTAGTATTCCGGAACGCATCCTACGAACTTTCCATAAACATCTGTCACAGCTTTACTCTTCCTCCGCACCCTTTGATCCCTCACAAGCTGATGCCCTCTTGGCCCCCATCTCCTTCCAGCACTGTAGGAACACCAATTAGCCATGCTAGAGCAATCTATCACCCCAGCTGAAACCCAACATGCTATTAAGTGTTTAAAACCTCGCAAGCGCCCAGGACCAGACGGTTTCTCAGCTACTTATTACAAAAAATTTTTGCCCATCTCCCTGCACCTATCCTTACTAACGCTTTTAACGCGCTACTATCTGGCCATACCTTCCACCGTGAAATGATGCAAGCGAACATCTCGATGATCCCGAAACCAAACTCGGATGACACGCAGTGGTCCAACTATAGGCCAATCTCTCTTCTCAACATTGATATCAAACTGCTAGCAAAAATCCTCTCTCACGCGCCTTAATCCGTGTATAGGGTCCTTGATTCATAATGACCAAGTGGGCTTTATTCCAACTCGACAGGCCAGAGATAATGTCAGACATGCATCTCTCTTGGCAAATATAGCCAAATCTCGCAAGATTCCCACTTGTTTCCTGTCCTTGGACATCCGTAAGGCTTTTAACAAAGTCTCATGGCCATATCTCTACTACATTTTACGTTGTTGGGGCTTTGGCCCACACTTTTTAACTTGGGTCCTCTCGCTATATCGAGAGCCTTCGGCCAGAATTCGGTATCTAGGGCACAGGTCAGCTCAGTTTCCAATTTCTCGAGGCATGAGACAGGGCTGCCCTCTGTCCCCCTTGCTCTTTGCCTTGGCCATAGAACTTCTGGCCTTACTAATAAGAGCTAACCCGGATGTGCGGGGATTGGAACTAGGTGGCACCCATCACAAGCTATGTCTTTTTGCAAATGACGTTTTACTCTTTCTTACATCCCCCCTGATTTCCTCTCTCTCCCTACTCCGACTCCTCGAGACGTTTGGCTCGTTCTCTGGTCTTATAGTTAACCCAAACAAATCAATGGCACTCAACATCTCCCTTCCCCCTGATGAGCTGGCCTATCTGAAACAGATTCTACCATTCCCCTGGTCACACCACCATATTCCTTTCTTAGGAATCAAATTGACCCCTAATCTGTCAGATCTTTATACAGCTAACTACACTCCAATGCTAAATCACCTCTCTCTGCTCTTTTGACCAGGTGGTCCTCCTTGCCCGTCGCATGGATGGGTAGAATTGCAGTTATAAAGATGTCAATCCTCCCAAAAATCTTGTACCTGTTCAGAGTCCTCCCAGTCCCTGTCCCCTCTCATTACCTCCGTATGGTGCAGCGTCGCATTTCCTCCTACGTTTGGGGCAATACCCGTCCTTGTATACCCTCCCCACCTTATGTCGCTCCAAACTCAGTGGGGGCCTAGGCCTCCCTGATATTGGTAAATACTACCAAGCAGCACACTTAGCACAGTTGCCAAAATACCATGCGACTTCCGAAATCCCTCAGTGGGTAGTCCTTGAGTCGATAGAGTGCGATCCCCTATCTACCACTAACTTACTTTGGTTAAGGCCAGTAGACCGCCGCTCAATAAGCAACCCCATTACCTCCCACTTCTTATCTTTATGGGACAAATTGAAAACCCGCTATCTCCTCCAATCACCACATAACCCCTTGCTCTCGTTTCTTCAAAACCCAGCCTCTCCCCCGGCTTGGCAGACACCTCTCCTATTCCAAGCATGGACCTCTGCTAACCTGCTCCATACACACCATTTCCTACAGCGGAATAAATTTAAATCCTTTGCCTCACTACAGGAAACCTATAGTCTTCCAGCTTCCGAAATTTTTAGATACTGTAAGGGACCGCCCGGCGGTACTACTAGTACTCCACTGAATAGGCGTTCCCAGCGCACGGAGTCTAAGTCCCAGGGTGCTTGTTCACCAGGGCCCCTGATGGTGGGGATGGACTTGGAGCTCCCTGAGACCAGGTCGTGACTACTGGGTGCGTCCGTCAGTGGTAGTAGTATGCGCCAGGGGCTCCCACGGGGAAGAGTCTGATGTGAGGAGGTCAGAAGACCCCACTGCACGGGATGGATGGATGGATGAGCAAGGTCAGACGGGCCGGGTTGGTAACAGAGAGGGCGGCAAGGTACAAGGCAGCGGGCATAGAATGGTCGGGTCACACGCCAGGTCAGCAACAGCAGGTCAAATCCAATAAGGGGCATTCAGGAGAGAGGTCAGGCAAAGCAAGGGTCAGAATAGGAGAAAACAGCAAGGTCAGGTACAATCCGGGTCAATAACTTACAAGGTACAGGTTCACAGGATACAGGATGCAGGAAAGACCAGAAGGCACTGAATGACAGCTCAGGGCCATTTAAATATCCCGCCCTGCGCTGCCATTGGTGCCCAGCGGGCGGCCGCGGCTTCTACTGCGCATGCGCGAACTCGAACGCCGCGGCCGGCCCGGACCTAGTGCCCGTGTCCCTGCACAGGGCGGTGCACTGCGCCTGCGCCGGGACCATCGCGGCAGGGATCGAGGAATCCCCCGACATTGCCCCCCCCCTACGGGCGCAGCCTCCGGATGCCCACCCGATCTCTCCACCACAGGTGATCGCGAAAGAACCTCCGGACAAGTCTGGGTGCATGGACATTATGGGCTGGTTCCCAAGAATTGTCCTCAGGACCATAGCCCTTCCATTTGATAAGGAATTGGGTCTGGCCTCCCCTCCTTCGACACTTCAGGATTGTTTCAACCTCAAACTCTTCTTCTCCTTCGACCGTTACCGCTTCCGGGGGTCTAGATTCCCGGTCAGGGAAGGCATCTGGGACCACTGGTTTCAGCAGGGACACATGAAAGACCGGGTGGATCTTGAGCGTGTCAGGGAGGGCGAGTTCGTAGGCTACTTCGTTAACCATCCGTTTAATGCAGAAGGGGCCTATAAATTTGGGTCCCAATTTCTTTGACGGGCAAAGCATCTTTAAAATTGGACGTCGCCAGCCAAACCTTCTCCCCAGGCCGCAATACCAGATCTCCTCTCCGTTTCCTGTTGAATGCTTTCCTGTAGTCTTCCTGGGCCCGACTGATGGCCACTTGAAGCTTCTTATTGTTCGCAGCGAAGAACGTTACCACATCTTGTGTTGCTGGTACTGGGCATTCCGACACCAAATCCGGGAGGAAGACTGGGTGAAAGCCATTAGTTGGCAAAGAACGGGGGACTGCCCTGTTGCTGAGTGGCGGGCGTTGTTATACGCAAATTCCGCTAAAGGAAGAAAGTGGCAGCCAGTCATCTTGAGTAAACGAGGTATAGCATCTTAAGTATTGCTCCAAGGTCTGATTGGTCCTTTCGGTTTGACCGTTAGTTTGAGGGTGGAACGCAGAGGAGAGAGATAATTTTTGATGTCCAGGGCTTTGCACAGTGCTCTCCAGAATCTGGACGTGAACTGGACCCCTCGGTCCGAGACAATGTCTTCGGGGACCCCCAACATGCAACCTGACTACCTCACGAATGAAGACTCGCGCGGTCTCGGCCGCCGAGGGGGTTTTCTTCAACGGGATGAAAGTGGGGCCATTTTGGACAAGCGGTCCACGACTACCAGGATTGCCGTGTGGTCTCGGGATGGCGGAAGCTCGACTATAAAGTCTAGTGAGATCTTTTGCCAAGGCCGTTCAGGAATAGGTAAGGGTCGCAGCAGACCCCAAACCTTGTTTCTTGATGGCTTGTTCTTCTGGCAGGTGACACAGGACCTGACATAGCCCTTACAATCCTTAGCCATGTCTGGCCACCAGAATGAGCGTCGGAGAAGTTCCAGGGTCTTTTCTGGGCCAAAGTGCCCCGCCATTGGGTGGTCGTGGCAATGCCCCAAGACCAGGGTTCGGGCTTCTTCCGGCACCACAATTCGATCTTCCCTCCATAGGAGTCCCCCCTTGTTCCGGAGCGTCCCTCCACCTGGGGTAGAGAAGTTTGTGGATGCCGCCATTAGCCTGGAACGAAGGTCCGACTGAAGGACCAAGAAGTTACCCGAGGACAGGATGGTGTCAGGTACTGGGGTCTCCTTGGCGTCTTCGTACATCCGTGATAACGCATCCGGCTTAGTGTTCTTTGATCCCGGCCCGATACGTAATGTGGAAGTTGAATCTCGAAAAGAATAGTGCCCATCTCGCCTGTCGCGGGCGTAGACGCTTGGCGGTTCTCAGATACTCTAAGTTCTTGTGGTCAGTAAATATTAAGATGGGGTGCACCGCACCTTCCAGCAGGTACCTCCATTCCTCTAACGCCGTTTTGATCGCTAGTAGCTCTCGATCACCGATATCATAGTTCCTCTCCGCTGGGGTCAGCTTCCGTGAGAAGAACGCTACAGGGTGGAGCAGTTCCTTGGTGCCTTTTCGTTGGGAGAGGATGGAGCCTACCGCATTCTCCGATGCATCTACCTCCAAGATATAGGGCAGAGCGGCGTTGGCTGGGTGACCCAAAATGGGTGCCGAAGTGAACAGCTTCTTTAAGACTTCGAAAGCTCCCTGCGCTTCTGGTGTCCATCTGAATCGGGTTCCCAGCTTGGTTAGCTGAGTAATGGGGGAGACCAGACCCGAGAAGTTCTTGATGAACTTCCGGTAAAAATTTGCAAAGCCGATGAATCGTTGGACGCCTTTCCTGTCTGTGGGTTCAGGCCAATCCAGTATTGCAGCGACCTTCTGGGGATCCATCGCGACCCCCGCGGTGGAGATAATCAGGCCCAAGAAGGCAATGCTGGATTGTTCAAAACAACATTTTTCTGCCTTGGCGTACAACCCATGCTGCCGCAACCGCCCCAATACTTTTGCTACATGTATTCTGTGTTCCCCCAAAGACGGGGAGAAAATCAGAATGTCGTCTAAATAAACGATCACAAAGACATCCAGAAAGTCCCTAAAAATATCATTTACAAAGTGTTGAAAAGTGGCCGGAGCATTGCACAACCCGAACGGCATGACCAGATATTCAAAATGACCGAAGCGGGTGCGGAAGGCCGTCTTCCACTCGTCCCCCTCCCTTATGCAAATCAAGTTGTACGCCCCCCTCAGATCCAGCTTGGTAAAAACCACTGCTGACTTTAAACTTTGGAACAGCTCAGGTACTAACGGTAGTGGGTAACGGTTTTTTATCGTGACCCTGTTCAATTCCCTGTAATCGATACATGGCCTTAAGGTTTTGTCCTTCTTTTCAACAAAGAAGATTCCCGCCCCCGCCGGTGAAGTGGAGTGGCGGATGAACCCCTTCTGGAGGCTGTCCTCGATATATTCCTTTAGGGCCCCCAATTCGGGCTCTGAAAGGGGGAAGATTCGCCCAAAAGGAATTTCTGAGCCGGGGGGGTAACAGGTCAATGGGGCAGTCATAAGGGCGGTGGGGGGGTAGAGTATCAGCTCACAGTTTGAACACATCTAGAAACCCATGGTAGACCGCAGGGATTACTTGTTTTAATTCAGCTTCCCCTCAGAGCACAGGAGGATTTGGGGGGCCCCGGGCCCGAAGTGCGGCAGTATATCCGACAGTATGGGGAAGGGAACGTGATTACTCCGGTCTCCCAGTCAATCTGGGGGTTATGGGCCCGTAACCATGGGAGCCCCAGAATGACTGGGAAGAGGGGGTGAAGCTATAGCATCCAGGCGGAGGAGTTTCTGGTGCTGGCCGGCAATGACAGTGGTGATGGAGGGGGTTTCCTGGTTCACTACCCCCGATTTTATTCGGGAACCGTCGGCCAAATAAATATTGAACCCCTTCTGTTTCAATTGAAGGGGAATACCCTGCTGGTGAGCAAAATTAATATCCACAAAGCAGCTGCATGCCCCAGAGTCAATTATGGCCGATACTTCCACGGTCCTTTCTGGAAGCTGAAAGGAAAGGGGTACCACTAAGTATTGGGATGGACCAACATTGCCAATGGATAAGGAAGAAGAGGTGCACTTACTCAGTTTCTGCGGGCAGGAACGTGCCATATGACCAGCTTCGCCACAATAGAGGCACAGGTTCTGGGATCGTCTGCGCAGATGTTCCTCTGGGGATAGTTTAGGCCGTGCCAGGCCGAGCTGCATGGGTTCGGGGTTGTCTCCAGGGGGCCGGTTTTGGATGATTGGCCTAGGTGTTTGACTGGGACCCTGAAATGATCCCCAGGGATTTCCATGACCCTGGCCGGACCTCTCAAACCTGCGTTCCCGCAGTCTACGGTCAATTTTAATGGTCAGTGCTATTAAGTCCTCTAAAGTCTCAGGTACCTCCACCCGGGCGAGCTCGTCTTTCAGGCCATCTGATAGGCCAATACGGAACTGATGCAGGAGTGCGAACTCGTTCCAGCGAGTATCCCCCATCCACCGCCTAAATTCAGATGCGTACTCCTCCGCCACTCGGCGGCCTTGCCGGAGCGTGTACAGAGTAGCTTCAGCAGAAGCTGCCCGCTGCGGGTCATCATAAAGGATGGCCATAGCATCAAAAAAACTGTCAACCGAACTGAGGTGAGGGTCATTTTTTCCCCGTAATCGATGGGCCCAGTCTTGGGGTTCACCCTGCAGGAGGGAGATGACGAACCCCACCTTCACGGATTCAGTCACGAAGGTTCGGGGTTGTAGCTCAAAATAGAGGAGGCAGGACTCGCGGAATGATCTGAAACGTGTGCGGTCCCCGTGGAAACGTTCCGGTAAGGGTACTCGGGGGTTGGCCGCCGGGAGTGGTGCGGATGCCCCAGACACCAGCACAGGGGCTGCTACAGCTGGAGGTGTGGGGACCGCGGCCTGTGGGGCGGGAGCGGATATAGTGCAGGTCTGGAATTGAGTTTCAATCTGCTGACATCTATCCTGCAGGGCCGATACGGCCTGTGTCAAATTGGACAGGTGCCTGCAGATCTCTCCAGCGGCGAGGGACCTCCTCTAGACTCAGTCATGGCCTTCTGGTACTGTAAGGGACCGCCCGGCGGTACTACTAGTACTCCACTGAATAGGCGTTCCCAGCGCACGGAGTCTAAGTCCCAGGGTGCTTGTTCACCAGGGCCCCTGATGGTGGGGATGGACTTGGAGCTCCCTGAGACCAGGTCGTGACTACTGGGTGCGTCCGTCAGTGGTAGTAGTATGCGCCAGGGGCTCCCACGGGGAAGAGTCTGATGTGAGGAGGTCAGAAGACCCCACTGCACGGGATGGATGGATGGATGAGCAAGGTCAGACGGGCCGGGTTGGTAACAGAGAGGGCGGCAAGGTACAAGGCAGCGGGCATAGAATGGTCGGGTCACACGCCAGGTCAGCAACAGCAGGTCAAATCCAATAAGGGGCATTCAGGAGAGAGGTCAGGCAAAGCAAGGGTCAGAATAGGAGAAAACAGCAAGGTCAGGTACAATCCGGGTCAATAACTTACAGGGTACAGGTTCACAGGATACAGGATGCAGGAAAGACCAGAAGGCACTGAATGACAGCTCAGGGCCATTTAAATATCCCGCCCTGCGCTGCCATTGGTGCCCAGCGGGCGGCCGCGGCTTCTACTGCGCATGCGCGAACTCGAACGCCGCGGCCGGCCCGGACCTAGTGCCCGTGTCCCTGCACAGGGCGGTGCACTGCGCCTGCGCCGGGACCATCGCGGCAGGGATCGAGGAGATCCCTGACAGATACTTACAGCTACAGCACTTTTATGCCCCCTACACAACAATAACAAACCGACCTAACTCCATGTCTCTCTTTGAACGGGCATGTTGCAAGGACCCCCACAGACGTGGCCTCATTTCATGCCTATATTCCCTCCTCACAACCCCGACCACCATGTCCCCCCCCCTTAAATGGGAAACTGACCTAGGCAGGCAGTTAGACTACTCTGAGTGGGACCATGTCTGGACTAATACTAAATCATCTTCGCAAAACATTGTAGCTCTAGAAACCAATTATAAAGTCTTAGCAAGATGGTATTTAGTCCCAGCGAGAATTGCTAAATACACCCCCAACTACTCGCCCAACTGCTTTAGAGGCTGTACTGACCTAGGAACACACTATCATATATGGTGGAACTGCCCAGTAGCTCAAACCTTCTGGGTGGAAATTTTCAACATGTTATCCACACTTAGCACTACCTAAGCTACAACCCAACCCGATAACCGCACTACTCAATCAACGCCCTCCTGGCGTTTCTAATTCGCAATTCAAACTCCTTCTGCAAGTCATCACAGCAGCCAAGCAGGTCATTGCGAAATCCTGAAAATCCCCCTCATTAAATATTACAGTGGTTAGGACCAGAGTCACGCAAGCTATGATACATGCAAAAGTGGAAGCCACAATTCTTGACACGATCCCTAAATTCTTAAATGTTTGGAGTCCTGTGTAGAATGTTTTCTCCCACCTAACTTCGATGAATCTCTTCTTCTCCCCTGATTTGTTTGTAGTACGCCTTGGACACTGCCCATGTTTCACCCTATACGATGTATAGGTGTTGCCAGGTTCCTACTTACCGCTCATGGAGTCATTACTATTACCCTTCCCCTTCCCCCCCCCCCTTTTTTTTCTTTTTCCCCCCATTCCCACCCCCTTTCGATCCCCCCCTAAATTTCTACAACCTTCCATAATGTTTCAGTGAGCCATTACCGTAACTGACCAACTTCACGACATTTATTGCTACCAACTCCCACCCACTAGTAACTACCAGAAACTTAGTCTTGTTTTTGTGATCCTCTCTTTCCTTCCTAACCATAAGGACACTGAAGTTGTAATTTTCTATTTCTTATGTTTTGTCGTCAGTACAATGTGTATATTATATTGGTGATGTCTCTGTCCCTGTTACATTGCTTCGCTGTTAATAAAATGTTTGAACAAGAGAAATACTGTGTGAGCTGTGATTGGTCACAGCTTGTCACATGGTACAAGGCTGTTGTGAATAGCCCTGTACCATGTGATCTCTGAGATCATTCACAGATTTCACACGTAGAAAGCAATGAGGTCAGGAAGTGACATCTTGTTTACTACTCTGCATGTGATCACTGGTCAATCAGTGACCACATGAATCGGGACCTCACACAGAGGTACTGTACAGCGATCGGTGTTTCTCTGTGTGGGCACCCCGATCGTGGTGCCGTGCGCTCCCAGGAAACGTGCACAGGCAGTGAATGAGGATATCGTTTAAATCCTGATTTAATCCCCCTGACGACGAAGCCACGTGACCAGGCGGCGCAACGCGTAGGGGAAGGGCTCAGATGTCATCATGCACGCAGGATACCAGATGGCGAGTATAGAGCGTGTGCAGTGCACACACAGAGGAGGCTTTTTTTGAGACACATCTTAAGCGCAATTTACATGGTTTACCATATGAGTGTACAGATATTTGTTCACAATAAAAGGTATAAAGGATATAGGCACTATATTTTTCTTTCTTTCTTGGTATATAAATAATGGAGAAATAAAGAGAGGAGGAGAAGGAGACATAAAGACCCCCGGAGGACCGAGGGAGAGATTTACCCATCCAGTCCACACACAGAGATCACTGTATCTAGGAACCCCCTGGTGGAAGAATGACATCATTACATCCTACTACCCATTATCTTTGGCATACAAGTAACATCGGAAGAACCATATACATCCAATAAGGACATAAAGTTGTTTTTGCCTAAATTATACGTTAGGCTTACATTAAGGTGAGCGCATATATAGCAAAGATTTTCTGAGCACAATCACAAAGTGAATAATATTTTGTATTCGCCAAAATATATTTTTGGACACTTAATATCTATTTTTACACATTTTAATTTGTGTTATAATTATTATTTGCTATCAAAATTGAATTTATTTTATATAGTTTTTTCTTTTTGCTTTTTTGGATCACAAGTATTAACACGGATAATATTTTTATTACTAATTGTATATATATAGCTCGATAAAATATGTTCTAATTCACTTTAGTATTTATTTGGAGCGAGACACATATTTTTAATTGAATTCGCTGGCCAATCAGTGATCACGTGAATCGGGACCTCACACAGAGGTCCTGTACAGCGATCGGTGTTTCGCTGCGTGGGCACCAGAAAGCGGTGCCGCGCTCTCCCAGGGAGCACAGGCAGTGAATGCGGAGGCTGTTTATAAATGACCACTCGCCCCTGCACTGCTCCCGTCGGCCATTTATGTACATGGGCTGGACGGGAAGTGGTTAACTACAAGCCTACAGGGCACTGACACCCCCTTCCTGCCTACAGGGCACTCTACCCCCTTCCTGCCTACAGGGCACTGCTACCCCCTTCCTGCCTACAGGGCACTTCTACCCCCTTCCTGCCTACAGGGCACTTCTACCCCCTTCCTGCCTACAGGGCACTGACACCCCCTTCCTGCCTACAGGGCACTCTACCCCCTTCCTGCCTACAGGACACTTCTACCCCCTTCCTGCCTACCGGGCACTTCTACCCCCTTCCTGCCTACCGGGCACTTCTACCCTCTTCCTGCCTACAGGGCACTTCTACCCCCTTCCTGCCTACAGGGCACTTCTACCCCCTTCCTGCCCACAGGGCACTTCTAAACCCCTTCCTGCCTACAGGGCACTTCTACCCCCTTCCTGCCTACAGGGCACTTCTACCCCCTTCCTGCCTACAGGACACTTCTACCCCCTTCCTGCCTACAGGGCACTTCTACCCCCTTCCTGCCTACAGGGCACTTCTACCCCCTTCCTGCCTACAGGGCACTTCTACCCCCTTCCTGCCTACAGGGCACTTCTACCCCTTCCTGCCTACAGGGCACTTCTACCCCCTTCCTGCCTACAGGGCACTTCTACCCCTTCCTGCCTACAGGGCACTTCTACCCCCCCTTCCTGCCTACAGGGCACTTCTGCCCCCTTCCTGCCTACAGGTCACTTCTACCCCCTTCCTGCCTACCGGGCACTTCTGCCCCCTTCCTGCCTACAGGTCACTTCTACCCCCCTTCCTGCCCACAGGGCACTTCTACCCCCTTCCTGCCTACAGGGCACTTCTACCCCCTTCCTGCCTACAGGGCACTTCTACCCCCTTCCTGCCTACAGGGCACTTCTACCCCCTTCCTGCCTACAGGACACTTCTACCCCCTTCCTGCCTACAGGGCACTTCTACCCCCTTCCTGCCTACAGGACACTTCTACCCCCTTCCTGCCTACAGGGCACTTCTACCCCCTTCCTGCCTACAGGGCACTTCTACCCCCTTCCTGCCTACAGGACACTTCTACCCCCTTCCTGCCTACAGGGCACTTCTACCCCCTTCCTGTCTACAGGGCACTTCTACCCCCTTCCTGTCCAGGCCAATCTCCAGCTTTCAGCGCTGTCACGCTTTGAATGACAATTGCGCGGGGTCATGCAACACTGTACCCATATACAATTTTTATCATTTG
>CATNWA010004139.1:0-16212 GCA_951230385.1 Staurois parvus | reverse complement strand
ACCGTTTGGGTGTTCAGCCCGCGTACCACACTAAACGTCCACCTGTTCTCGAGTTGACCTTAACGGTCAACTCGAACATAAAGCCCATCACTGTTTAACATCAGCCAAGGAACACCTAACTGGACTTGAGATAGCCACTGTACCATTTTTGCTTGATCAATTGGACTCTGATAAAGTCAAGGGATTTTGCAAGTATTCCTCATCTTCTACTACTTTTTATTTCTCTGTTGCTTAATTGTGTCTTAAAATATTTACAGAAAAAATGTGTACAAATAAATAATTTGCATCATTTTGGCCTTTTCATTAATAAACCCTATTTTGAAAAGTGTTAAAACTGTCCCTAAGGTTTTTCAATGCAGAGCTGTGAAGCCGCAAGGAGTCTGGCTTCCCACACTAAACATGCCAGCATCTCGTGGACCTGAAGACCAGGGTAGATCCACCCCTGATGAGGACAGCGGTGGATCCTTGGACAGGTAAGTATGCTTTTTAAAGTGGTTGTAAAGGCAGAAGGTTTTTTATTTACCTTCATACATTTCTATGACTTGAATCAGCCGTGGCAATGTTAATATCCATGCCCTTTGCAATGTCTTCCCTTCATAGTGCAAGAAGTCTCAGCTTATGTAAGGGTGGCGATGCTGTGAATTCAGGAACAATGCACTAGCATTGTCACACCATCACAAGAAGCTGCATGAAGTGGACTGCACTGGAAGAATCAACAGGCATGGGGCTTAGGGACAAAGTGAAAACATAAAATAAATGCTGTAGAACATACTGTATTTTCAGTGAAAGACCATAGTTCTATAGTTCTATAGTTCTACAGAACTATAGATCTAATTTAAGTATAACTGAATACATTTCTGAAAAAGAATGTAATTTTGTTTATATTATGTAAAATGTAATAACTGTGTGGCTTTGATACTTGGAGTCTTATTCACAGCAAGGCTATGCATGAATCTATTGCAGCTCCAACCCCTACTACCTCCAATTAAGTAAAAATAATATATAAAGAGAAACATATTTTTCATCCTGGCAGACTTTCAAACCATGGCTGGGACAATGTCCCTAGCAAGGAGTGAGGGGTATTCCAAGAGAGAAGATTTAACTCTTACATCACTAACTGCAATGTCATATAAAGTATAATAGCTATTATAGTGAATAGTGTAATGTTCCACCAGTTATAGATCTGGGTTCCCAGCCAGGGTAACCAGTTAAGGTTACAGTTCACACCCATTATTGATTATATGTATATCTTAAATAGTACTTGGTTAACCAGAGTTTTAATCCTTTTTTTATTACACGTATACATCAGAGGTCAGAATAAGTGGATTCCCCATTTATTGGAATGACAGTGATGCCTATGCAGAGTAGCATGCATCAAAATAGTGCATGTATTTGTTACAATTTTATCCTACATTTTAAATATGGCAATAATGAAATAATACTTAAATGTTTAATATTAACCACTTTGCAGGTGAGAGTAGAGAGAGGAAGGTCTCTAATGGTGAAAAAAAGCGTGAAGAATAGAGAGAACCATATTCGGTCTTAATCAAGGACTGAGAGGCCAGCAGTCCATGAAACAAGCAGAAAGGGCAGAAACCTTTGATAGTGCTGAAAGCCAATTGCTGGTCAACACCTATGCATTTTCCCACCCTCCATCACTCTTTTTTTATATTTGAATTTTTTAACATTATTTAAGGGTTTACTTATTTTCTGTTTTTATTTTTATTTTCCCTGGTGAAGCAAACATGGGCAGGTAATACAAATTGGGTACAACCTTAGACAAGAAAGATTATGTCCTAGGTTTCAACACCACCTTGTCCCTTTGCAAAAATAAAAAAACTGCTGCAGGATAAGGCTGCCGGCTCAGACACTAACATAAAATGATGCAGTGGCATGCTGCAAACAAAAGCAGCTCAAACAACAGATGGTCAGTAACAAGTAAATGCTGCACTTTCGGGCAACTTAAACTTAAAAAAGGTTCTGTTAAAACATAAAATAAAACTCTAATACATAAATAAAAAAATACATTTAAAAATGCCCTAAAATATCATCCATGAAAAAGCACACTTGTTTTTAAAGAGAGGCCTTTCTGCAAAAAAAAAAGGTTTAACCTGAAATAAAGGCCCCATTCAACATAGAGTAGCAAACAATATACCATGAAAATAAATAGGAACTTCAAATTACAAACTCCCTGAAACAAAAACATGTTCTAAAAAAATGTGGACAATCCATCTTTTGTGGTGGTGCCCAAAGTTGCACTCATATTGGAGGGGTTGATCAATATGATCAATTCAGTATTTCAGGTTACTGTTCCGTTAGACCCTAATAGTTGCATTTTAAGCATCCTGGATGAATTGGATATGCAGGCATTTACTAAAGAGGTGATCATAAGAGCCCTTTTTCAGGCAACCAAGTTGATGTTAGTTCATTGGAAGTCTAAAAGACCTGCCCTCCCTAAGGGAATGGATAAAATGTATCGGGGACACCTTGAGGCTAGAGCAATATATCTATCTGCATAGAGGGTGCCCAGGCAAATTTGAAAAGGTTTGGGCAAATTGGTTGGATGTCCCTGGGGCTTGTACCCATGGGTCTGACCATAGATAAGCTTTTAAGGATAATACTGGGTGAATAGGGTTATGTGTAGGTTTGTTTTCTGTAACTCCATTTATATCGCTTCTGTACTGTAATATATGTACATGGCTTGGGCCTGGGCTGTGTAACAGTACTGTTACACCTTACTTCTCATATCTGTTTCTTTTTTTCTTTCTTTGTGGACATGTCTGGTTGTGTATTTAATTTTTTTCTTTTTCAATAAAGAGCTGTTGCTGGTTAAAAAAAAATGTAGAGAGGGACAGGCTGTAAAGAAAATAAAGGACATCAACAGCATTAAGATGTAAATAATCTTCCCTCTCCCCCACCACCGCATTCCTCAAGGGGCACAACAGTTTACATCTACTTTAACAGACCAGTGATTACAAGCCCTACACTAATTTGTCCCTGTGCACATTGTCAGAAGAACTTCCTATGCTTTCCCTATCATAGCTAAACACAATGTAAATATGTTTACTGGGAATCCAACCTTTTATAATAAGGGGGCTGGCTTATCCAAATGCCCCCTTATTGGCTCTTCTAAGATATCAAAAGCTAGGAATTGCATTTTTGGCAGTTGTTTGCTATGGCAGCAGGAGCATGAACTATGAACGAGCTGGGTTCACCCATATTCTACACAAATCCAAAACCTCATATATAACTGTTTTTTTTTTTGCATACTGCTGTCCTTGAAAAAAAGTACAGGCACTATCGTAAATCTATCGTAAATCTTTCAAATACATTATTACAGGTCTTACTATTCCCTGAGTTTAACCGCTTCCCGACCGGCCTATAGTAGAAATACTGCACGTATATATACGTGATTTTCGCATTTCCGGGTAGGGGGCGCGTGCTGGCCGGTGATTAAGCGCCGGTGCCCAGTGGTTACCGACTATCAGGGAGGAGGGCTGCTTTGTTTACTAACAGTCCTCCTCCCTGTTGGCTCAGGCACACTGGTCTGGATGGCTGTGCACAGCCATCTAGACCAGTGTGCTTTCAGTGAAGAAACAACACACAGCCCCCTAGTAAAACACTCCCAGCACACAGTTAACCCCTTGATCACCCCTCATTGTTAACCCCTTCTTGCCCAGTGCCATTAGTACAGTGTCAGATATACTGCTACAGGGCGGCACGGGTGTGCAAAATCATATATATATACAGTGGGGATCGAAAGTTTGGGCACCCCAGCTAAAAATTTGTATTAATGTGCATAAAGAAGCCAAGGAAAGATGGAAAAATCTCCAAAAGGCATCAAATTACAGATTAGACATTCTTATAATATGTCAACAAAAGTTAGACTTTATTTCCATCATTTACACTTTCAAAATAACAGAAAACAAAAAAATGGCATCTGCAAAAGTTTGGGCACCCTGCAGAAATTTATAGCATGCACTGCCCCCTTTGCAAAGCTGAGACCTGCCAGTGTCATGGATTGTTCTCAATCATCGTCTGGGAAGACCGGGTGATGTCAATCTCAAAGGTTTTAAATGCCCAGACTCATCTGACCTTGCCCCAACAATCAGCACCATGGGTTCTTCTAAGCAGTTGTCTAGAAAACTGAAACTGAAAAGAGTTGACGCTCACAAAGCTGGAGAAGGCTATAAGAAGATAGCAAAGCGTTTTCAGATGTCAATATCCTCTGTTTGGAATGTAATTTATCAAGTAACGGCAGTCATCAGGAACAGTGGAAGTTAAAAGCAAGATCTGGAGACCAAGAAAAATATCAGACAGAACAGCTCGCAGGATTGTGGGAAAAACATTCAAAACCCACGTTTGACTGCACGATCCTCCAGAAAGATCTGGCAATCATGCTTTGACACTGGAGTTGGAAGGTACACTATTCCACTATAATGGTAGAGATACTTGTACAAATATGGTCTTCATGGAAAGTCATCAAAACAGGGAAAACCTCTTCTTCACGTCCTCACCACAAAAATCATCGTTTGAATTTTGCAAAAGAACATATAGACAAGCCTGATGCATTTTGGAAAACAAAGTTCTGTGGACCGATGAGGTTTGCAAATTTTTTTGAACTTTTTGGCCGACATGAGCAAAGGTACGTTTGGAGAAGAAGGGGCACAGAATTTAATGAAAAAACCTCTGTCCAAATTCTAACTGTTAAGCATGGGGTTGGATCAATCATGCTTTGGGGTTGTGTTGCAGCCAGTGGCACAGGGAACATCTCACGAGTGGAAGGAAAAAATGGATTCAATAAAATTTCAGCAAATTTTGGATGGTAACTTGATACCTCAGAAGTCTGTGAAAAAGCTGAAGGTGATTAACTGAGAGGATGGCTTTCTACAAATGGATAATGATCCTAAACACACCTCGAAATCCACAGGGGATTACATCAAGAGGCGTAAATGAAGGTTTTGCCATGGCCTTCACAATTCTCCTGACCAGTCAACATAATTGAAAATCTATGGATAGACCTTAAAAGAGCAGATGCGGTGACAGACAGCCCAGAAATCTCAAAGAATCATGGAAGACTTTTGTAAGGAAGAATGGGCAAAGATACCTCAAACAAGAATTGAAAGACTCTTGGCTGGCTACAAAAAGCGTTTCTTCTGATCTGGCCAAGCTGTGATACTTGCCAAAGGGGGCAGTACAAGATATTAACTCTGCAGAGAGCCCAAACGTTTGCAGATGCCATTTTTTTGTTTTCTGTTATTTTGAAAGTGTAAATGGTGGAAATAAAATCAGCTCTTTGGAACTTTTGTTGACATATTATAAGAATGTCTAATCTGTAATTTGATGCCTTTTGGATATTTTTCCATCTTTCCTTGGCTTCTTTTGGTGCACATTAATACAACTTTTAGCTGGGGTGCCCAAACTTTCGATCCCCATGTTCATTTTATATATATATTATATATATATATATTTATATATATATATTTGATTTGCATTTCCGGGTAGGGGATGAGTGTCCTACCCACGCTGCCATTCGTGACTGTGGCTGTCAATCACCGGTTGCCAGCCAGTGATTACTATTCGGCGCCCAGTGATTGCTGAGCATCTCCGACGGGGAGGAGAACTGTTTGTAAGCAAAACAGTTCTTCTCCCTGTCAGCTCATGCGCACTGCTTTGGATGGCTGTGCACAGCACAGACATGAAAAGCAGTGTGCTTACATTGAAGCACACGGACACAGCACTATGTAAAAACAGCACACAGTTAACCCATTGATCGCCCCTCATGTTAACCCCTTCTTGCCCAGTACCATAAGTACAGTGTCAGTGCTTATTTTTAGCACAGATCACTGTATTGGTGTCACTGGGGATGTCAGTGACACCACCAAGTCAGTTCCCCCCAGTGTCAGAATGCCCACCGCAGTCCCGCTATAAGTCGCTCATCACTGCCATTATTTGTTTAAAAAAAATTCAGTATCTATAAACGCTATAACTTTCACGTAAACTAATTCATTTACACGTATCAGGATTTTTTTTTAGCAAAGACATGACACAGAATTAATTTTGACCTAAATTTATGACGAAATTTGAGTTTAAAATTTTTTTTTACTGGACATGTTTAAACCGCTTCCGTGCCACCCTATAGTAGAAATAATGCTACAAGGTGGCAAAATCAAGTATATATATGTGATTCACGCTCCCGCGGCCTTCGCAGGCCTGGGGGGGGGGGGGGTTTGCATGTGCCGACCCGCAGGTGCCATGATTTGATCCCCGAGGGATCAATCATCTGGTTTAGGCCAGTGATGGTCGGCCTAAGTTAGATGATCGATCCCTGTCCTATCAGGGATCTTCCTGTACCTGTGTTTACAGTTACACAGTTACATGAAATGATGAAATCTTCTCTATCTGAGCACATTCCGTCCCAGAGAGAGAAGAATCAAGATACAGTGAGTAAAAACAGCACACTTACACAGTTAGAACACTTTAGGGCACATTTAGCCCCTTGATCCCCCCCCCCCCCCCCCCCCCCCCCCCCCCCCCCCCCCCCCCCCCCCCCCACCCCCCTCCGTTAACCCCTTCACTGCCCTGTCACCAGTGTCATTAGCACAGTGTACAGATTTTTTGCTGATCACTGTATTAGTGTCGCAACTTCAGATAGCATTGGCATCAATTAGTGCCCCTCCCAGATAGCGTCAGATTGCCTGTCAGTACACCAGTAATCACATTTAATCCCCTTGATTGCCAGTTACAGACTCACAAACACAATAAACCTCCATTGCTAGTATAGTGTCTGAATGGATCAATATCTTTGATCAGATCAGCACTATACCAGCGTTCACATTAGTATAGCGTCCCCAAAAATGCGGCATTAGCGGGATCAGCCCCTTCACCTGCCAACACCTGCGTTTAGCCCCTACGCTTACCCCCCTTCTCCCCCAGTAAGTCAGTGTCAGTAGGTCACTGTCACTTGATACATTGCACACAAAACCACAGTGTTCACAGAATCAGGCCTGATCACTGTTAGCACTTGCAGGTACATTTTTTTGTAGCGGTTCAAGCAGTTCTTGACAGCCAGGTGCTCTTTTTCCCATGAGAGCACCTGGAAATGGAAAGGAAAGGTACTCTAGTGAAGAGGCCTACAGGATTCTGAGCATGTTAGATGAGAGCAAGGGGAATACTCACTGATACAATCAGCCTCAGAATATAAACCTGTATACAGCAGCAGCACCCTGACAGATCGCATGGTGACTCTCATATGCAGCAGAGTTCCAGTACTAGTGTCAATCTACCTTTTGGTGAACTGGCAAGCACCAGCGGCCTAGTACATCCTGGTCTTTCACATACCAGCACTGCAGTATCATTTGGTGATGTGGCAAGTCCCATAAGTGCAGTACAAACTGGTGTGGTGGCAAGCACAAGTAGTGTCCAGCAGCCACCAAGAATTCGCACACAGGCCCGTAGAGCCCCTAGTATCCTTCTGGATGTGCTTGCAAATCCCGATTGGTAGCCCACAAATTCTGCAGCACCCATACTTCCCCCATTCACTGCCGAACCCAAAAATTGTTGGTTATGTGTTATAGAAGACACTGGTAGTGATAGCAGAATTCAGGCTTTACTTGTGTGGCTTAAGTTACAAACATACAGAGCACATTTCAGCAGACTGTATAAGACTCATTACTTCCTGAAGAGATGATAGAGAGGAAGAAAATATCAGCAAGTTTTACACATACACAACTAGTAACCTTTAGTGTATAGTGCCATCTACTGGTCAAGTGATATTAACACACAATACTATATATAGTACATTATAGTACATGCTGTTGCATTCCCAACACCCCTTCTCAAGGGCATGTGCATAATTATATGACATTTAGTCTCTTTTGTAGAAAACAATGACGTTCCCCTTGGCAAAAGTTTGGTGAGTGCGTCTGCAGTCATCTCCTCTGATGGGCAGTACTGGATGTCGATAACCCCTTTGTTCTTGCATGTCTCTGAGCAGATGATATCTTACATCAATGTGCTTGGTTCTTGGGTTAATCTTCTCAGAGTGTGTAAGCTTTATGCATCCCTGATTGTCTTCAAAGATGGGTGTGGGTTGTGACATATTCACTCCCATGTCTAGTAGAAGTTGACGAATCCAAATGGCTTCTTGACATGCATGTGCTGCTGCTATGTATTCCGCTTCAGTCGAAGAGAGTGCAACAGTCACTTGTTTCCGACTAGACCAGCTTATGGGTTCCTTGTCCATACTGGAAGATGTAACCACTTGTAGATTTGCGGTCAGTGGTGTCTCCAGCCCAATCGGCGTCCACATATCCAATCAGTTTTGGGTTTGATGATGTGCTGAAAGTCGCAGCTTCATCCGATTTCTTCCCTTTAGGTACTGCATTACCCTCTTTACTGCATTCCAGGCGCGTTGACACGGCGTTGCGACTTTCCTGCAAAGTATTCCCACTGCTAGGGCGATGTCTGGTCTTGTCACGGTGGCGATGTATAGCAATTTTCCGATTGCCCTGCGGTAATAATCATTGTTAGGTAACAAGTTTTCTGTTCCATTGTTTTTTAGATAATCTGGTTCCATTGGTGTTTTCACTTCCTTTGCATCTTGCATGTGAAACTGTTCTAACATTTCTGTAATTTTCTGACTTTGGTTAAGAAGATAGCTTCCATCCTCTTCCCGCTCTATTTGAATTCCTAGATAGTGAGTAATGTTCCCCAACTCTTTAATTTCAAAATTTTGTTTCAGTTTGTGAACTATTTGGTCATAGTCCCCTTCTTGTTCAAAACACGTCAAGATGTCATCGACGTATATTAGGATGTATGTCCATTTGTTCTCTCGATTCTTTGAATACAGACATGGATCTGCTTTACTTTTTGAGAACCCTTCTTTTCTGAGTATTTCGTTCACCTTTTCATTCCATGCTCTCGCCGCTTGCTTTGAGCCCATAGATGCTCTTTTGCAGTTTGCATGCAAGGTTCTTTTCTTTCTCAAAGCCTGGTGGCTGTTCCATGTACAGATCCTCCTTGATGTCTCCATACAAAAAGGCAGTTTTGACATCTAGATGCTTTACTTGCATTCCCTTTCCGGCAGCAATACTAAGCAGTGTTCTTATAGTAGAACGTTTCACAACTGGAGCAAATGTCTCATCGTAATCTTCTCCAAATTTCTGGGAGTATCCCTTGGCAACTAATCTTGCTTTGTATCTATGGATGTTTCCTTCTGCATCATATTTTACTTTAAAAGTCCATTTGCTTCTGATGGTTTTGCGACCGGGAGGGAGTTCTATTAGTGACCAAGTTTTATTTTCTTGAAGTGATTTTATTTCTTCTTCAGCTGCTTTTCTCCACTGGTCGGCTTCCCTTCTCGGCAAAGTTTCTATGTCTTCCCAGGATGTTGGCTCCTGTGTTTGATGTGTTTTAGCAGCGTATGATAACCTGCGGGGTGGTATCCCTTTTGTCATTCGAGAGGATCTTCTGATTTCTTGTTGTTCAGTGGGTTCTATTGGCTTGTTGATTGTAAGTTCCACTTCTTCTTGTTCTGGCTCTTGTCCTGCTTCGCATGGGTCAGTGTCTCTTGACGATTTAGTGTGTAAATCTCCACATTTTTCAAGAATTGTATTATCTGGTTTCTTCACTTTCATCAAAATAAACACTGCGGCTTACTGTGACCTTGTTGGTCTTTGGACAAAGGATTCTATATCCCTTACTCTGCTCACTGTAGCCAACCAGAATGCCTTCTATGGCTTTTTCTCCAACTTGGAGCGTTTCTGACTTGGAATGTGGGCATATGCTTTACAGCCAAATACTCTGATATGTCCTATGTTGGGTTTTGATCCATTCCACATTTCATATGGTGTACTCTCAATAGCTTTTGATGGGAGCCTGTTTTGTAGGTATGTTGCAGTCATTATTGCTTCTCCCCAGTATTTGTTAGGTAAGGCAGCGTCCGTAATCATACATCTGGTCATTTCTACAAGAGTGCGATTCTTTCTTTCCGCTACACCGTTTTGCTCAGGAGTGTATGGTACGGTTGTTTGGTGTGTATAATACCTTGTTTCTTTAGGTATGATTCCATCTCTTTATTCATATATTCCCCCTCCATTGTCAGTGCGTATTATTCCAGGTTTCCTTTGAAACTTGTTGCTTGTCATAGCTACAAAATCTTGAAATTTTTCTAATGTCTCACTTTTGTGCTTCATTAGATACGTTATGTGTACCGGGAATAATCATCGATGAAAGTCAGTAAATATCTGTTCCCGCCAGGTGTGATGGTTTTTCTCATTGGTCCGCACACATCACTGTGTATCAGTTCCATGGGTTTAATGGTTATCCCATTTTACTCTGACTGGTCTGTGGAAGAGAGGTTCGGGTGGCCTTTGCTTTGATGCAACACGTGCACTTGCTGAGTGTGTGGCAAGGCAATATTTTCATGTCTTCTGATAGACCTCTCTTTGCAAAGTCCTTTATAGCTTCTGGGTTTCAATGCCCCAATCTTCTATGCCACAGGTGGATGCACTTGTCATGTGGGCTATATGAGTTGCCGCATTGGCCTTCTCACTTTCAGTGATGAGTTTGTACAGATGTTCATTTAATCTTCCTCTTGCTAGAATTTGCTTTCCATTTTGAATTGTGCATTCATTACCTCTGAACTGGACAGTGAGTCCATTGCTTGCAAGGGTTTTAACTGATAGGAGGCTTCCTTCTAGGCTTGGAACATATAGAACATTCTTTACAAGGATGCTCTGCTTGCCCCCTGATGGCGTTTTGCAGTTCAGAAATCCCTGACCTTTACCTTCTGCTGTAATACTTTTCCCATTTGCTAGGAAGACTTTATCTTTTACACTAAAATCAATTTCTGTGAAGAATATCTCGTCGCTTGTCATGTGACTTGTTGCCCCTGAATCAATGTACCATCCGTGTGAGGTACTATTCTGAGTCACTTTAAAAGTAACACTTCCATGATGCACTTTCATTTTCTTTCATGATTGCTTTAGCTCTTTCTCTTGTGGGTAGCTCCCGCTTTCGCTGCTCAGCTTTCCAGATTGAACAGTTCTTTTTCAGGTGACCGGCCTTTTTGCAGCGAAAACATACCCTGGTTTCTTTGCTTTGTCTTATGCCTTCATGCACCTTCAGAGCTGCCTCTGGTCTCTCGTTCTCTTCACTATGCAAATTTTCCTTTCTTCTGCTGTATTCATCAATTAATTTCCCTTAACATATTCTAGTGTCAGTTCAGTTTCCGGTCTAGTTTCTAGAGCATTTATAAGGGCACTGAATGATTCTGGAAGGCTGCACAGAAGTATTGACAGAACATGGTTGCTTTTTAATTCTTCACCTATTGCACCCAGCTGGTCCACAATTTCTCTAGCATAGCATTTACATGTTCACCCATTTTTTGCCCTTTTTCCAGCCTCATCTTGTACAGTTTTGCGTAGTAGATATAAGTTTACTGTTTAGGTTTGCACGTTCATGCAGCTTTTGTAATGCAGTCCACATACCTTTAGCTGTGCTTTCTTTCCTTATATGAATGAGTTGATCATCCTCCACTAACAGGCTTATGACTGCTTTTGCTTGCCTGTTTTTTCTGTCCCATTCTTCCGGGTTGTCATTGGGTCTGTGTGTATCTAGTACCTGCCACAAGTCATCTTTGGATAATAGCATTTCAAGCTTAAACTTCCATAGCTGGTAGTTGGTATGGTTTGAGCTTTGCTATTGTACACTTCATATCTGAAGCACTTGCCATCTTTCAGTGAATTGGTAGGATTGTAAATGCAGCACTTACTTGCTTGTAGTTTTCCTTTTTCCAGTGTCTGGAGCTGGGCCCATAACCTGTTGGTTTATGTGTTATAGAAGACACGGGTAGTGATAGCAGGAATTCAGGCTTTACTTGTGTGGGCTTAAGTTACAAACATACAGAGCACATTTCAGCAGACTGTATAAGACTCATTACTTCCTGAAAGAGATGATAGAGAGGAAGAAAATATCAGCAAGTTTTACACATACACAACTAGTAACCTTTAGTGTATAGTGCCATCTACTGGTCAAGTGATATTAACACACAATACTATATATAGTACAATTATAGTACATGCTGTTGCATTCCCAACAAAAATCAGATGGAAACAGCTAATTTAAATACTCCCTGCTTTTCACACAAGATCTATATGCATTGATTGTGGATCAAAGCAATTTGCACAACAGTTTTATCGCCACCCAATCCAAATTCAAACCTTGCCAGACCATTCGCATGGAAATCCATTACGGTTTCTGAATTTCAAGTTTTTTTTGGCCTAACCCTCAACATGAGCATTACTAAAAAAAAATGAATTGCGGTTGTATTGGTCGACAAACCCGATTCATCATATGCCGTGTTCTTATACTGCCATGGCCAGCATAGATATGAGAGTATAATGTGTTTTAATGCATTTCAATGACAGCACACTCTGTCATCCTAGGGGTGACCCTGAATTTGACCAGCTCCAAAAAATTTGGCCCCTTGTAAATCACCTTAACCAAAAATTTGCAGATGTCTATACTCCCCAGCAAAACATCTGTGTTGATGAGTCCCTCATTAATTTTTCTGTCCGCCTTGCATTCAAACAATTTCTCTTCAGCAAGCGTGCCAGTTATATAAGATGTACAAGACCTGTAAGAGGGCAACAGGCTATACATATAAGTTTCAGATTTTACGAGGGAAAAGAGCCCTCACGTGGAGCACCCCCGAATGCCCAGGCTACATGAGTAGCAGTGGCAAGATAGTTTGGGACTTGGTGTCATCCTTTTTTTCATATGGGTACCATTATACGTGGACAATTTTTATTCAAGCGTGCCACTATTTAGACATTTGTACAATCTTGGAATTGATGCATGTTGTTGCACTGTGTGACCTAATCGCCGGGGCTTCCTCCAACGGCTTGTAAATACCCATCTTAGAAAGGGGAAAAAGACTGCTTGAGAAATGAGGATGTCATTCAGCTGCAGCACTGACTTTTTTAATTCTGACAGCAACAGGGTATTGCTCTCATAATATACATAAGTAGGTGTGTGCAGTGCTGGTTGGATAAAAAATTTTCATCCGCAGTTAAAAAAAAAGAGAATATATGCCGAAGCATGAGGGCCTGCTGCAGCCATTGGGTGGATGGCCCCTATGCTTAGGCATATATACTGTATTTTATAATATTTTTTGGTACATTTCATGTGTGCCCACCATTAGAAGTGGGTGGATGCAGGGTGGATATATTCTAATTGTGGCATACCACACACTTTTATTCGGGCATGGATTTCTTCTCTTTTTTTATAATTCAGCTCACAGGCTGCATAGAAACAAAAAGTGCATAGCATTATTCACCCAACAAGGACCCAGAGATGTACTGGTACATCACTGGACTCTGAGTGGTTATACCAGGATGATGCCTGCAGCCGGAGATCGGCTTTCATGTAAAAGAAATCCTAGTGGCTAATTAGCTGCAGGATTGCTTTTACAAGCAGCGGAAGAATATGCCCCCCCTCCTCCGCTGCCTTCTAGGGCAGTCCTGAGCCATCGGGGGAACCTGAGAATGTAGCCAGTGTTTCTGCCAGCTGACCATAAAGCTGATTGGAGACCAGAAATGGTGCCAAATCATCTCTATAGTCTAAGAAATCGGAAGCTACGAGCATTTCATCACTTCAGTTTCGCAGGATATAAACAGCGCCATTTGTAAATTGGAAAGCATCTGATTACATCGATCTTGGTGAGATTAGATAATGTAAGGGCAGAGGAGATAGATTTCTCAAAAAAGAATATATGACATTCCCATTGAAATTATAGGGGATATTTGCATTCCCTGTGATAGCATTAAAAGTGATCAAAAAAAAAATTAAAGGATAGTGTAAAAATAATTTAAAAAATCAAAATACCTTAAAAAAAAAACAAACACCCTCACCACTCACGCATTCTCGCACCTGTGTGCATGAGCGTTGACCCTGTGCCAGTATGTAAAAAGAGGTTGCACCATACATATGATATATCGCCACAAACGTCAGATCAAGGCAGTGATTCTAGCACTAGACCTCCTCTGTAAACCTAAAATGGTAGCTTGTAAGGGCATTTAAAGCGTTTGCCTATGGATATTAAAAATGTATGCAGTTTGTCGCCATTGCACAGGCCATGTGCAGTTTTAAAGCATGTCATGTTTGGTATCAATTTACTCGGCATACCATCATCTTTTATATTTAACCAAATTATTGGCTAATATATTGTGCTGTTGTGCATTAAAAGTAAAAAAAGTGTGTTTTTTTCTTTCAAAAAAATTGTGTTTGAAAAATCGCTGCGTGAGTACTATGTGACATAAAAAATTGCACCACCCACCATTTTATTTACTATGATGTCTGCTTTAAAAAAATATATAATGTTTGGGGTTCAAAGTAATTTCTGTTCACATGAAAAAAAATCAGTATTTTTTGCTAGGAAAAGGCTTGTTCTTCAGGTGGTTTGAAGAATGAGTGGTGTGGCATAAAATTCTAATGCTGGGCATAAAATTCCCCACCCCCCAAAACAGCCCACTTTTGGAAAGTAGACACCCCAAAATATTTGCTGAGAGGCATTTTGAGACATTAGAAGAATTTATTTTTTTAACCAAACAATTTTTTAGAAATGACAAAAAAAAAAAAACCAAAAACAATTTTTATACAAAATTGTAATTTAAATGATTTATTTCTCACACATGCCATGGTTATATGTGAAATTACTCCCCAAAATACACTTGTGCAAGTCTCGCCAATACCGGACCCCAAAATCCAATAAAGCACCTTCAGGCTTGTAAAGGGCTTATTTCTCCATTACATTTCCTGACTACCTATCACAGTTTCAGAGGCCCTGAAATGCCAGGAATCGCACCAAACCCCCCAAATGACCCCATTTCTGAAAAGTAGACACCCCAAGGAATTTTGATAAGAAGCATAGTGAGAATTTTGGAGATATCATTTGTTGCCACAGGTGTTTTGGAAAATGAAGAAAGAAAAACAAAAACAATTTTTCAATTCTTTTATTATATTCAAAAACCTTGTGATAGAAAAAATGAGATCTGCAAACTACTCACCATGCCTCTTTTTAAAATTCTTGAGAGTGTCTACAATTTCCCAAAATGGGTACAATTAGGGGGTTTTGGTGCTATCATGGCATTTCCGGCTGCTGCAACCTAGTGATCGGTCCGTCGCGGACCGTGACCTTCGGCATTTTTACGCAACCATCATGGGCTTTCACAAGTGGTCCTTGGATAATCCCAGGCTCCTGTCACATGTGCTCGGCTCGCCACAAGGATCTCACAACAAGTAAGTATTCCCCCATCCTCGGTAAGCCGTCTCCGGCCTGTCTTGTATTGGGGTGATAATTTCTCCCATGTACCTCCATATGGCTTTATTGTGCGCAAGTTCTCTCATTTAACGATGACAACTTTGGATGCACACAATCAACTACAATACAATAAATACATTATTTTATTGGTCCTTAATAAGCAAAACATTTGTGGCCAAAAAAATACATCTTCCCTGGCCCCCAATTTGCTTCACAGCAGATAATTTTAGGTTGTCCTAACTTTACCCAAAAAGGGGTCGCTATTGGGGTATTTGTACTGTCTCTGGTAATTTATTCATCACCTAAAGAATGTGAATAGTCAGTCAGAAAGTAAAAGCTGTGTAAATTTCATTATCTATACCCATAGTTAGTAGATGCTATAAAGGCTTTCACACAAAGCAATTTAATATACACTTGTTGGGATTTTTTTACCAAAAACAAGTAGCAGAATACATTTTGGTCTACATTTATGATGAAATTTGAGTTTTCTGGATATTTTTTCTGACAGAAATGAAAAAAATATAGTTTTCAACTTTTCAGTCTTTTTTGTTTATGGGGGCGAAAAATAAAGGGGCGCACAGGGATCACTACCACCAAAAGAAAGCTCTATTTGTGTGAAAAAAGGACATACATTTAAATTTTTGTCAATATTGCATGACCGTGCAATTGTAAGTTAAACTAGTGCAGCGTTGTATAGCAAAAAATGGCGTAAATTGCAGTATTTATTACCATAGTTTTGTTTGACGCTATAACTTTCACACAAAGCAATCAATATACACTTATTGGGATTTTTTTTACCAAAAAAAATGTAGCATAATATATTTGGCCTAAATTTATGACTAACTTTGAGTTTACTATATATTTTTATAGCCGAAAGTAAAAAAAAT
>CATNWA010004138.1:0-17317 GCA_951230385.1 Staurois parvus | reverse complement strand
GGTATGCAGTAGGTAGTCCACTTAGGAATGTCAAAGATAACAATGAGTGGAACTCTGCACTGGCCAGAAAGGTAAAAGAAAACAACATATCACTCTGATTATAACAAAATTGGTGCTGCACTCCCACACTTGTACTTATATTAATAGTTAAATCAAAATGAGGTTTCCTTTGGGAATTAATTGCACCTTTGGGAATTAATTTTTATCACGTGTGGTTTAGTACATGTTTGTGATTGCACCCTGTTTAGGGACACAAGTGGGTTTATGTATTGTGTTTTTATGTGTTTTGCACATTTATATTTTATTTCATATGGTTTATCAAACATCACTGTGTAAGATTGTATGATAATATGAAGAATTGAGTTTGTGATAATTATACACAAGAGGATTCACTAGGGGTGTAATTGATACTACATTTTGATTTAATTATTTATATAAGTACAGGTGTGGGAGCTCAGCACCAATTTTGTTATAATTTTGATCCCATTCTATCGAGGTGTATAGCCTGGTGTCGGCAGCAACCCATTCCTAGAACAATAGGTTATTCAGGGTAGCTCAGGTGGTTCTCCATTGTTTTTTTAACATATCATTGTGGACATGCTATGCCCTTAACTAAGTTGTTATTTACAGAACAATCCCCCTCTGGTGCAGCGTTATCATGTAACAAAATTGCAATGAAATAGCATTAGAGTAACACGAGATTTAGGTGCTAAATATAGTAAAACATAAATATTTAGTACAGGCTAAATCACATTTACTTTATAGTGAATTGACAACTTTTAAGATAAATATTGCATTAGAAATTTTAAGTTAAAATTTAATGAGGTAGTTTTCTCTTAGTAAATTGCCCCCCCCCCCCTTAAATATGGTACTGAGCACATTCCCAGTGTTAATTTTTTAGCACCCAAGCCATAATGTGAATAGAACTCCCAACAAGGTCAATAGCTGAGAATATATTATAATATGGTGTTTGAAGAGGGTTTTCTGTGTCTTTTTAAATGCATTTATTACTAGATAATGTAGTTACTACCACCTACCAAACTGTATAGATTATATATGGGGATGATTTGTAAAAAACATCTGTGACTGTCCAACACACACTGAATTGTTTAGATTGCAGGGAGTGGTGTTAAAGTGATATTGTAATGGGTTTCCAACATGAGATTGCAAGGAACATTGTTATAGTGATATAATAATAAGCTTCCTATAAGAGAGAATTTTGCAGTGTCCAAGCTTTACTCTGACAAAATCTAACGGGATGAAATGCATTAGGGTGGAAGTTTGGGATGTCATTGGTAGACTACCTGAGTGGTATTGCATGGGAATGCAGGCCGTTCTTTATCCCTCTTCCCCAAATACTTACACTTAATAATTTATTCTCAAATGATTACACACACAACATTTCTTTTTGGCATACATTTTGGCCATGGCACTTTTATTGGTAATTACACATAACTTAAACTTGCAATATAATTTATTCAAACATTTTACACTTTATTATCAACCATGAATAAACTTGCTCAGTCTTTAAGGACTCGAGCTATACTGAAATAATTATATCAATAAGTCCCCCTTTTCTATAGAAAAGGTGACACAAACCACATAATCAGTACCTTGTAACAAGGGAGGGAGGGTGGGGAGCCCATTGGCCGACGCTGACCAACTGCAAAATCCTCTGTCACGGAGTGCCTTTATATAATAAGCCCTACTAGTCCAGAATGTTCCAAAGGGTCACGTGGTTTTCCCACCTTTTCCAATGGTCACATGCCTACTTCCTTTTGCACTTTTTTTTATCTGTCTTTCTTAAAGGGTCCTAACCTAATTCCTATTTATTACTGAGGAAATCTTTTTTGTCCTGAATTTAAATATAGAGGGATGGCAGCCGCATACCCATGCTGTCGGGCTCCTATGTTAAAGCCTTCACTTTTCATGGGAATGCAGGCCACACTTTATCCCTCTTCCCCGAATACTTATACTTAATAATTTATTATCAAATGATTACACACACACAACATTTCTTTTTGGCATACATTTTGGCCGTGGAACTTTTATTGGTAATTACCCATAACATAACTTAAACTTGCAATATAATTTATTCAAACATCTTACACTTTTCTATCAACCATGAATAAACTTGCTCAGTCTTTAAGGACTTGAGCTATACTGAAATAATGATATCAATAAGTCCCCACCAGCCAGAATTGTCCTACAACGTCCGGCCTACCCCAAAGCCGCAGACCAACTCTACACTATTTTGCAATCCTAAATTAAAAATATCTACAGTTGCAAGAAAAAGTATGTGAACCCCTTGGGATTACGTGGAGTTTTGCATGAATTGGGCATAAAATGTGCTCTGAACGTCATCTAAGTCACAATAGAAGAACACAGTCTGCTTAACATAATGATACACAAACATTGGATGTTGCCATGGTTTAATTGCACATAACATGTAAACATTCACAGTGCAGGGAGGAAAAAGTATGTGAACCTTTGGACTTAATAACTGGTTGACCCTCCTTTGGCAGCAATAACCTCAACCAAACGTGTCCTGTAGTTGCAGATCAGACCTGCACAACGATCTGGAGTAATTTTGGACCACTCCTCTTCACAAAACTGTTTCAGTGTAGCAATATTCTTGGGATGTCTGGTGTGAATCGCTCTCTTAAGGTCATGCCACAGCATTTCAATCGGGTTGAGGTCAGGACTCTGACTGGGCCACTCCAGAAGGTGTATTCTGTGCTGTTGCAGCCATTGTTTTGTTGAATTACTTGTATGCTTTGGGTCATTGTCCTGTTGCATCACCCATCCTCTGCAGAGCTTCAGTTGGCGGACAGATGGTCATACGTTTTCCTGCAAAATGTCTTGATAAACGCTGGAATTCATTTTCCCATCAATGACAACAATCTGTCCAGCAAAGCAGCCCCAAACCATGATGCTCCCTCCGCCATGTTTTATAGTGGGGATGAGGTTTTGATGTTGGTGTGCTGTGCCTTTTTTTCTCCACACATAGTGTTGTGTGTTCTTCCCAAACAACTCAATCTTGGTTTCATCTGTCCACAGTATATTTTGCCAGTAGTGCTGTGGAACATCCAGGTGCTCTTTTGCAAACTTCAAACATGCTGCAATATTCTTTTTGGACAGCAATGGCTTCCTCCGTGGTGTCCTCCCATGTACTCCATTCTTGTTTATTGTTTTCCTTATTGTAGATGTGTCAACAAAAAAAAATGTTAGCATGTGCCAGAGATTTCTGTAGGTCTTTAGCTCACACTCTGGGATTCTTCTTTACCTCATGCAGCATTATGCGCTGTCCTCTTGCAGTCATTTTTACAGGATGACCATGCCTAGGGAGAGTAGTAACAGTGCTAAACTTTCTCCATTTGTAGACAGTCTGTCTTACCGTGGACACATGAACATCAAGGCTTTTGGAGATACTTTTGTAACCCTTTCCAGCTTCATGCAAGTCAACAATTCTTGATCGTAGGTCTTCTGAGAGCTCTTTTCTGCGAGGCATGGTTCACATCAGACAGTGCTTCTTGAAACCAGTAAACCCAAAACAGGTGTGTGTTTTTTTAAGGGCAGGACAGCTGTCAGCAACACATCCAATATCATCACACTGATTGGAGTCAAGGTTGGCTCACTCCTGGCTCCAATTAGCTCTGGGAGAAGTCATTAAGCTAGGGCCTCACATACTTTTTTCCTCCCTGCACTGTGAATGTTTACATGTTATGTGCAATTAAACCATGGCAAAATCTAATGTATGTGTAGTATTATGTTCAGCAGACTGTGTTCTTCTATTGTTGTGACTTAGATGACGTTCAGAGCACATTTTATGCCCAATTCATGCAAAACTCCACGTAATCCCAAGGGGTTCACATACTTTTTCTTGCAACTGTATACCCCACTGCAGATAAATGAACACCGTCTTAATGATAAATACCACTAAATCCTCCTTCTAAATCAGTGTGACGGTATGAGAAACCACCTACAAGAGCATGATTTTTTCCATAGACTTGTTTAGCCGCCTCCTAATTTTTTCCAACTTTTTTAATTGAGGATTAACCAACAATACAAGTCTAGGGACTACTTCTGAAAAGATAATAGTAGTATTCAGATGATAAATTGAAACAATGTAAGTCCTGCTTCATCATGAACATTAGTTCTAAGGTTTTTACGTTACCTAAATCATTTGCCCCAAGATGAACGATTAAAATATCTGGAGCAGGCCAAACCTGAAACAACCTAGAGAGATGAAAGAACATGTTAAACCATTTGAGACCAGGTATCCCTTTCCCACAAATTAGCATTTTAGCAGGATCCATTGTTAAGTTAGTTGAATACGAATGCTGAGCAACTCTTTTCATAGCCCGATAGACAAATTAATGTCCCAGTATCCATATATATTGTCTACCACCTAAGGAATTAAACAGACAGATTGGGGTTTATTTACTAAAGCTGGAGAGTCCAAAATCAGACTCCCTTCTGCATAGAAACCAATCAGCTTCTAACCTCAGCTTGTTCAATGAAGCTTTGGCAATGAAACCTGGAAGCTGATTGGTTTCTATGCAGAAGGGAGTCTGATTTTGGACTCTCCAGCTTTAGTAAATAAACCCCATTAGGTCTAACATATAACTGGAAATGCTGTGACTCCCATCTACCTAGTTTTTTTGTTGTTTCATCATCCAAGCCCATTTTTACAGCTTCTGTAGCTGCACCAATTCTAAAAGAATGGGATGTAAATTTAAATTGTACAAGTCCCACTTTTTTAATGCATTCCTTAAACATAGCATTAAATTGATACCTAGTTAAAGGTGATGAATCTGCATGTACAAGAAAAAGACCCGGGATAACCGGTCTAATTTCCCAATATGTTTTTACCATAACTAAGGGCAAATATCCCTGTCTCCACAAGTATGAAGATTAATCCAATTTTCCTCTTCCAGCCTGGTCTGTTTTTTGAAACTGGAATAAACGAACTAACTTCATTTTCCAAAACAATCAGATTTTGGAATAATAAACCAGAAATTGATTTTTATTTGAGGTCAATAGTTCTGCTATGCGTAAGGCTTCAAAAAATGCCAGAATAAATTCACATTAAACAGTATAACTTCATATTTGTTTGGTAATCGTACAGGGCTTTAACAATTCAATAGATATAGGTCATCTTAAATCTGGAAAACAATGATGCTTTTTATATTCCTTAAGCGCTTGTTTCACCAAAAAGAATGATGTACAGGCTGGAAAATTACTTAAGGAAAAATGAAAAAACCTGCTAAAATGTTGATTATATGACTATAAGCAAAATGCATGTGCATTAAGGAGCACAAAAAGGTAAGGATTGCATTATCAGATGGAAAATGGAATTGAAAACCAAATTCTCTGGAAAACTGCTTCCATCTATTCCATGGAGATGCATATTCAACCCATGTGCTGTTAGATACCAAATTTGTTATGGCCTTTACCACTAAATTTAAATCAGATTCCACAGGTGATCTGGACACTCTAAACTTTTTAAATCTGCTGTCGGAAGTAATTGTCTGAATCTTGATACCTGGAATTGAGACAAAGCGTCAGCTATTAGATTTTCTTTCCCTGGGACGTATCGTGCCTTAATCCAAATATTAAGCTTTAAACATAGCAAAACTTAATATCTTAGTAATTTAACCACAAAAATGGACCTAGACGATAAACAATTCACCGCATATATAATCTCCTTTATTATCCATCTGTAATAATATTAGTTCATTGGAAAATTGTTCTCCCCATAATTCCCATGCTACTTCTACAGGAAATAGCTCTAGCAAAGCTATGTTCTTTGTTTTCATTTGAGTCTATTTTTAAGGCCATTTACCATAACTCCAATGTGTTTTCCATATTGCAGCAAAATCACATGAGCCAGCGGCATCAGTAAATAATTCAAAATCAGCTGCAAAAATGAGTTAATCTTGAAAAACGATTGACCATTATATTCATCAAAAAATTTAACCACACTACCAAATCCTCCTTTAATTCGTAAATTAATCTTGCATGTAAAAAATGGAGATTTTAATCCTGAAATAGTTAAATTAAACCTGCACGGAAATATTTTTCCCACTGGCATTATTCTAGATGCAAATGCTAACAAACCAATAATGACTGCAGTTCTTTTAATAATACCTTTTTATTCTTAAAAAACCTGCTATCATTGCTGTCAATTTTTCTATTTTTTCTCTTGGCAGTTGAAATTCAAATCTTTCTGTATCTATCAGTATTCCTAGAAATTCCAGTTATGTGGTTGAAAAAATCATTTTTTCATTTGCCAATGGTATACCAAAATGCTGCGTTATGGTACCAAACAATTGCAGCATACATACAGTAAACACATTGGTGAACCTGCAGGACCTATAAACAAAAAATCATCCAGGTAATGAGTTATCCCATTCAGTCCTGATTCTTTTTCAACTACCCATTGTAAAAATTTAGAACATTTTTCAAAATACGCACAAGACAGTGAACAGCCCATGGGCAAGCTTTTATCATAGTAAAATTGTCCTTCAAAATGAATACCCAATGAATTAAATGATTCTTGATGGATAGGTAATAACCTAAATGCCGCCTTTATATCTACCTTGGCCAGCAATGCTCCTTATCCAAATTTTCTTATTTTATGAATGGCTTCCTCAAAAGTGCAATATGATGCTGGCGCTAATCCTTCATCTATTTTGTCATTTAGAGAAAAGCCTTTTGGAAATGATAGGTGGTGTATAAGCCGGTACGTATTGCCAAGATGGCAAAAGAGCCAAAAATGTTCGAATTGTGTCGATGTCCCAATATTTATGGACCTGACTGTATCTGCCAAGAAAAATACTCTGGGAGGTCTCCAAAATTTGCTATATGAGAGTGCAAAACACACATTGGGGTTTATTTGCTAAAGCTGGAGAGTGCAAAATCAGGCTCACTTCTGCATAGAAACCAATCAGCTCCCAGGTTTTATTGCCAAAGTTGAACCGAACAAGCTGAGGTTAGAAGCCAATTGATTTCAATGCAGAAGTGAGCCTAATTTTGCACTCTCCTGCTTTAGTAAATAAATATAGTATATGGAGTGCGGCGCAACAAATATTTCATATATAAATGAAAACACATGTATAATAAAATATAAAAAAAAAAACAGCCAAAAGAAAAAAAGAGGAAAAATCCTTCACCACCTCCAAACACACTGACTATTACCCGATTGTGTTGACCTCCAATTAAGGACGGGTCAAAATGCGCTGTATGAATCCCAAAAGACAAGCCATAGATATAAGTGCTCTTTGATTCCCGCTGTTGGCTGGCATAACAGAGCAGGTCCAGGCTGGGGAAAGATGGTCGGGATCCACCCAGGTGCCTGGACAGCCACCTGTCTCATCCTCCCAGCAATTTGCCCAAACCAGCTGCTCCTGCCCCCTCTACAGCCCATCACTCCAGGTGAGCACTGGGGGTAGGTGGGCAGAGCAGACAGCGGTGACTAACAGTCACCACTTTATGCTCAGAGCAACGGGAAGAACTGAGAAATCAGCGGTGTCTGATCGCACAGTTCTCAGCTTTAGAGCTGGCAGGGGACAGTGGAAGTACTGGACCGATGCTGTATCTACCTAGGCAAGTATGATTTAAAAAAAAAAATAATCCTATACTTCTCTTTTAATCTGCTGGACAACTGAAGAGCACACTATTTGTCTCTGACATCATGTATACGTATAGAGATGTTTTTTGTAACAATGACCACTGAGAAATAGCCTGAAACCTTGGATTTTCCATCCTTCTGTAAGCTTTTCCTAACTGAGAGGAGCATGGGAGGAGGAGACAAGGGAGCTTGGGAGCAGGAGATCATGATAGGAGTAGAGAGGACAGTTTGGGTGATACTTGGAGACAAGATTGGTGTAGCTCAGGGCAGAGTTGTGGATGGCTCTGTATGTTGTTGTTAGTATTTTGAATTTCATTCGCTGGGCAATCAGAAGCCAGTGGAGGGATTGGCAGAGAGGGGTGGCAGACACTGAGTGGTTGGTAAAGTAGATGATCTTGGCAGCAGCATTCATGATAGACTGGAAATGGGATAGCCTACATTGAAGTAGGCCTATGGGAAGGGAGTTGCAATAGTCAAGGTGAGAGATAACAAGGTAGTGAACGAGCAGCTTGGTGGTTTCATTGGTTAAAAAGGGTTGAATTTTAGAAATGTTAAGGAGGTAAAGTCTACAAGCTTTTGACAGTGATTGGATTTGGGGCCAAAAGGATAGGTCAGAGTTTAGGATTACACCAAGTACCCTGACTTGAGGGGAGGGACTGATAGTTGTATTATTGATCTTTATGGGAAGTCATGTAGGAGTGCACAAGGAGGAATATTATCAGCTTGGTTTTAGAGAGATTTAGTTTAAGGTAGTGGTGCAACATTCATGCCGATATGCAAGTTAGTAAGTTAGTAATGCGAAGGAGTGAGGTGAGTAGAGAGATAGATATGGGTATCATCAGCATAGCAGTGGTATTTGAAGCTATGGGAGGTTATCAGGTGACCAAGGGAGGAGGTGTAGATAGAGATTAGAAGGCATCCAAGAACAGAGCCTTGGGAAAGCCTAAAGAAAGAGGAAGTAGAAAGGAGGAGATAGAATTATAGGTAACACTGAATGAGTGCTGTGACACGTAGGAGAAGAACCAGGATAGAACTGAATCTTGGAGACCAAGGCAATGGAGTTTATTGAGAAGGAGCAGGTGGTAAACAGAATCAAAGGCTGTAGTAATCAAAGGTCTAGTAGTAAGAGTATGGTGTAGCGTATATTGGTTTTAGCAGTTAGTAAATTGGTAATGAGTTTTAGTAGGGCAGTTTCTGTGGAGCGATGCGAGCAATAGCCAGACTGCAGGGGGTCAAGAAGGTTTTTTTCAGTGAGGTAGGAGCTAAGGTGGTTGTAGACTAAGTGTTCTAGAAGTTTAGAGGTGAATGGGAGCAAGGAGATGGGTCTTAAGTTGTTCAGGTTGGTGGGGTCGAGTGAGGGCTTTTTAAGTATAGAAGTGATCTGTGCATGGTTTAGGGGGGGGAGGGGAGGGTGCCAGCAGAGAGGGAGAGATTGAAGATGTGAGTGAGAGAGCATAGAATAGAAGAAGAGGGTGACTGTAGTAATTCATAAGGAACAGGATCCAGGGGATGATTGGTAAGGTGGGCATCTGAGAACAGTTTAGTAACCTCTTCAGTAGTAGCCGGGTGATTGGCAATCTCTTGGGCAGTGAGTGAGTTAGTGGGTAAAGAAGGTGGGGGACAAAGCAGAGAATTAAAAGTAGCAAAGAGCCAGCGAGGACTGGATGAGAAGTTATTAATAAGAGAGACAAAGTAAGTTTGTTTAGCAGCATAGAGGGAGGAATGGTATTTTAGGAGAGAATATTTCTATAGGGTGAAGTCCTGCAGGGATTTGGTTTAATGGCACAGTTGTTTAAGAACACGGCAGCATCTCTTGAGATTTCTGGTGTTGTCAGTTTGCCAGGGTTGTAATGGTTGGGGCCTGATTCTTTGTGTAGTTAGAAAAGCAAGTGTATCCATTGTGAATGAGAGTAAACTTTAGATAGAGGTGGCCAGGTTAGGATAGGAAAGGAGAGAGATTTTGTCATAGAAGTGGTCAGTAGCAGAACAGAGAAGTGAAGGGTTAAAGTGGTGAAGGTTTCTTCTACAAGGAATTTTTCCGCTGCTTGGAGGGATAGGTGGTTGAAGACAAGGATACTGTGAAAGTGATGAGGTTGTGATCAGAGAGAGGATAGAGGGTGTTGGTAAGGTTGCCAGGAGTACAGAGATGGGAGAAGACAAGGTCAAGGGTATTACCACTGCAGTGCATGGAGTACTGTATGTGTCCATTGAGTCAAGTGATGAGGTTAAGTTGAGAAGTTGAGCAGTAGCCGGACTGTTAACATTAACAGGAATGTTAACCGTTTCAATACCGTGCAATTTTACACCTTCCTGCCCAGGCCATTTTTCAGGTTTCAGCGCTCTCACACACTTTGAATAACAATTGCGCGGTCATACAACACTGTACCCAAACTAAAATTTTTATCATTTTCTTCACACAACTAGAGCTTTCTTTTGGTGGTATTTAATCACCACTGGGGTTTTTATTTTTTTGCTAAATTAACAAAAAAAGACCAAAAATTTTGAAAAATAAACACATTTTTCTTTGTTTCTGTTATAAAATTTTACAAATAAATAATTGTTCTTCATAAATTTAGGCCGAGATGTATTCTGCTACATGTCTTTGGTGAAAATAACCCAAATTAGGATGTATTATTTAGTTTGTAGGAAAGTTATAGAGTTCACAAACTATGGTATAGATCTGAATATTGATCAATCCTGAAGTACTGACGGCCAATCTAATTTCTTGAGGTCCAAGAATGTCAGAATAGTACAGATATCCCCAAATGACCCCTTTTTGCAGAGTAGACAGTCCGACGTACTTCATAAGAGGCATGGCGAGTTTTTTGAAGTTGTATTTTTTTGTCATAATTTTTCCGAAAATGAAAAAATGAAAAAAATTATTTTCACTATTTTTTTTTTTTACATACTGTCACCAGTGCAGTACAGTGTCATCATATAACTGGCATGGCGGTGAACCAGGGACACTGACTGGTGACAGTATGAAAAAAAAAAATATATATATATTTTTTTTTTTTTTTTATTATATTTTAATTTTTTATTACATTTTTTAAAAATTTTTTAAGATTTTTTTTCATATTTTACTATGACCAAAATAGTACAATGTTACCATAGTAACATTGTACTACTTTGGGAAGTGATCAGTATTTTTTTTATTTTTTTTTTTTTTTTTACACAATTTGCTTATAGCAAAGAATTACTTTGCTATATAAGCAAGCATTTACCTGAATGAAATCGATTCATTCAGCTTTTTTTTTTTTTTTTTCTTTTTTATTGTGCTTAGCTGTGATTTGGTCACAGCTAATCACATGACATGTGCATGTGATTAGCTGTGACCATTCACAGCTAGGCACTAGTATACAATGGATGGCATCATGAATGAAGCCATCCATGTATACAACTGTCATGTGACCTGCTGTGATTGGTCACAGCAGGTCACATGGTACCAGCAACGGGAGCCGGTACTCGGATCTGTCATCGGCCGTGTCCGAGGTGCACGGCTGCCGACAGATTGCACTGCTGCGCCGCTCTGCACTAGCGCAAATGGCGCATGTGCGGGAGCACGCCAAATGGCGTGCACCCGGAATGGAGGAGTACATCTGAAGCCGCCAAACGGCCATTGGCCGGGCGGCTAATGGTTTAAAGTCACCAAAAATAATAGTGGGTATTTCAGAAGAGAGAAAGTAGGTAGCCAGGTAGAGAAGTTGTCAAAAAAAAGCATGATACTGGTCTAGGAGGCTGATAAATCAATGCAGTTCTCAGAGAAATTGGCGAAAACAGATGCATATATACAGTGCATATCAATAAAAGAGAGGGATAGAAAGTGAGAAGTAGGAAGGACTTGGAAGGGGCTCTGTGAGGATTATTTATTATTATTATACAGGATTTATATAGCACCAACAGTTTGCTCAGCGCTTTATAGATGGAATCTTACTCAACCTCTTTTCCATCCACTCTGAATACTCATACATACTCATATTTATTGTGGGGCAGCACAGTGGCCAAGTGGTTACCACTTCCATCTATCAGCTCTAAGGTTGTTGTTTCGAATCCCAACCACAGCACTACCTGCATGAAGTTTGCATGTTCTCCCTGTGCTTGTGTGGATTTCCTCTGGGTACTCTGATTTCCTCCTACACTCCAAATATATGCTGGTAGGTTAATTGGCTCCTGTCTAAAGTGGCTCTAGTATCTGTATGTATGAACATGAGCTAGGGACCTTAGATTGTACAGTCCCCATGGGGGTCAGGGACTGATGTGACTGTACAATATACAGTGGGGATCGAAAGTTTGGGGCACCCCAGCTAAAAATTTGTATTAATGTGCATAAAGAAGCCAAGGAAAGATGGAAAAATCTCCAAAAGGCATCAAATTACAGATTAGACATTCTTATAATTATGTCAACAAAAGTTAGATTTTATTTCCATCATTTACACTTTCAAAATAACAGAAAAAAAAAAATGGCGTCTGCAAAAGTTTGGGCACCCTGCAGAGTTAATATCTTGTACTGCCCCCCTTGGCAAGTATCACAGCTTGTAAACGCTTTTTGTAGCCAGCCAAGAGTCTTTCAGTTCTTGTTTGAGGTATCTTTGCCCATTCTTCCTTACAAAAGTCTTCCAGTTCTTTGAGATTTCTGGGCTGTCTGTCACGCACTGCTCTTTTTAAGGTCTATCCATAGATTTTCAATTAGGTTGAGGTCAGGAGATTGTGAAGGCCATGGCAAAACCTTCAGTTTACGCCTCTTGATGTAATCCCCCGTGGATTTTGAGGTGTGTGTTTTAGTATCATTATCCATTTGTAGAAGCCATCCTCTCTTAACGTCAGCTTTTTTCACAGATAGGCATCAAGTTACCATCCAAAATTTGCTGAAATTTTATTGAATCTATTTTTCCTTCTACTCGTGAGATGTTCCCTGTGCCACTGGCTGCAACACAACCCCAAAGCATGATTGATCCAACCCCATGCTTAACAGTTGGACAGAGGTTCTTTTCATTAAATTCTATGTGCCCCTTCTTCTCCAAACGTACCTTTGCTCATTTCCGGCCAAAAAGTTCAATTTTAACCTCATCGGTCCACAGAACTTGTTTCCAAAATGCATCAGGCTTGTCTATATGTTCATTTGCAAAGTTCAAACGATGATTTTTGTGGTGAGGACGTAGAAGAGTTTTTCTTCTGATGACTCTTCCATGAAGACCATATTTGTACAAGTATCTCTTTATAGTGGAATAGTGTACCACAACTCCAGTGTCTGCCAGATCTTTCTGGAGGGATCGTGCAGTCAAACGGGTTTTGAATTGTTTTTCTCTCACAATCCTGCGAGCTGTTTTGTCTGATATTTTTCTTGGTCTTCCAGATTTGCTTTAACTTCCACTGTTCCTGATGACTGCCTATTTCTTAATTACATTCCGAACAGAGGATATTGACATCTGAAAATGCTTTGCTATCTTCTTATAGCCTTCTCCAGCTTTGTGAGCGTCAACTATTTTCAGTTTCAGTTTTCTAGACAACTGCTTAGAAGAACCCATGGTGCTGATTGTTGGGGCAAGGTCAGATGAGTCTGGGCATTTAAAATCTTTGAGATTGACATCACTGATCTTCCCAGACGATGATTGAGAACAATCCATGACACTGGCAGGTCTCAGCTTTGCAAAGGGGGGGGCAGTGCATGCTATAAATTCTGCAGGGTGCCCAAACTTTTGCAGACGCCATTTTTTTGTTTTCTGTTATTTTTGAAAGTGTAAATGATGGAAATAAAATCTAACTTTTGTTGACATATTATAAGAATGTCTAATCTGTAATTGATGCCTTTTGGAGATTTTTCCATCTTTCCTTGGCTTCTTTATGCACATTAATACAAATTTTTAGCTGGGGTGCCCAAAACTTTCGATCCCCACTGTACATGTAAAACACTGTGTAAATTGATAGCACATATGAGTACCTGTAATAAAATGAATTGCTTTCTGTTCTGTGATTGTCTTTGTTTCACTGTAAATAAATCTCACTTTAAAGACATATACATATGGTCTGGTCCCAGTTTCTGTGTATTAGCTACATATACACTATATTGCCAAAAGTACTGGGACTCCTGCCTGCCGTTTTTTTGCACACACATGAACTTTAATGGCATGCTAGTCTTAGTCTGTAGGGTTCATTATTGAGTTAGCCCACCCTTTCGCAGCTATAACAGCTTCAACTCTTCTGGGACGGCTGTCCACAAGGGGCACGCACTGTCAGATGAGAAGGCCTGGCTCACATTCTCCTCTCCAATTCATATCCCAAAGGTGTTCTATAGGGTTGAGGTCAGGACTCTGTGCAGGCCAGTCAAGTTCCTCAACCCCAAAACTCACTTGTTATATGTCTTTATGGACTTTGCTTTATGCACTGGTGTCCAGTTATGTTGGAACAGGAAGGGGCCATCCCCAATCTGTTCCCACAAAGTTGGGAGCATGAAATTGGTCCTAAATGTCTTGGTATGCTGATGCCTTAAGAGTTACTTTCGCTGGAACTAAGGGACCAAGCCCAACCCCTGAAAAACAACCCCATACCATATATCTCTCCCCGTCCACCAAACTTTACACTTGACACCAATGCAGCCAGGAAAGTACCGTTCTCCTTGCAACTGTCAAACCCATACACTTCCATCAGATTGCCAGACAGAGAAGCATGATTCGCCAATCCAGAGAACACGTCTTCACTGCTCTAGAGTCCAGTGGTGGTGTGCTTTACATCACTGCATCCAACACTTTTCATTGCACTTGGTGATGTAAGGCTTGGATGCAGCTGCTCAGCCATGAAAACCCAATTCCATGAAGCTCTCTACACACGGTTGTTGTGCTAATCTGAAGGTCACATGAAACAAAGTTTGGAGGTCTTTACTATTGACTCTAATATTAATACTATTAATACTAATAACAGTTGACCGTGGAATATTAGCAAGGAAATTTCACGTATGGACCTATTGCACAGGTGTCAAGCTATCATGGTACCATGCTTGAATTCACTGAGCTCCTGAGAGTGACCCAATTTATTCACAAATGTTTATAGAAGCAGTCTGCATGTCTAGGTGCTTGATTTTATACACCTGTGGCCATGGAGGTGATTGGATCATCTGAATCCAATGATTTGGAGGGGTTTGTCCCAATACGTTTGGCAATGTAGTGTATATGCTTTACTCTTCTAAATGAGGACCCCATGGGTCTATTGGGTGTTTCTCCTTCGGAAACTGTGAACTTGTAAAACTAGTAAAGCTAACTACATAGTACGTTTCTTATCTGTATAATTTTCTGGCTTTTCATGTGAAATAATCCTCTCTAATTTTTATTTTGTAGCTTAAACCCTACCTAGTCTGTCAGAAATGGGAGGCCTATTTAAAAAAGCTTACATATTTAATATGACTGTATACAATTTTTTCTGGCTTTTTTTTTTAAATAATACACTCTTAATATTGATTTCTATATTAAACACCTGCCCAGTCTCTTCCTCTTCAATAGAGGCTTACTAAAGCAGTTTTACAAAGCGTGCATTGCCTTCATATTTTTTTCTGCTTTATTTTATGTGAAATAATAATTGTGAATTTTTGGTTGAAACTTGTCTGGTGTCCAATCTTAAATTGTGGCCTGCTAGAGTAATTCTTACAAAGGTACATTGACTGTACATATTCTGTTTTTTCTGTATAATATTGCACTTTCTATTTTTATTGCTTGAGTAGAAACCTGGCTGATGTCTCCCTTTGATATTGCCCCTAGTAAAGCTACTTACATACTTGTGGGAGGGAGTTTGTGCAATAATTCTAGCTGGTGTCGTCCACTTCTGAAACTCTGGCCAACTAAGTGTGGTGACAGTGTGCAGAGTCTATATATTTTTTTTTTAGTGAGATTATTATAGACGTTTGTACACTGACTTTTTCTAGATTAAATCTTCCACAGACTCCCATTCTAAAACTTCAGCCTTGTAATGCCTAATTAAACCTAATGGATCAGGTTTGTGCCGGAGCAGCTTCTGTATTGAACCAGAGATAAAATGTAAAAGTAACACAAATCACTTGTACATAAGAAATATATGATGTCAAAATACATAATGCTGGTCTATGAGAAAGGAGTCCAGATTATAACAGAGGACGCCTCTTCCCACTGTAAGGTAATTTCTTAAGGAGGAGGGAGGAAAAATTTTTTTTTGCGATTGGGAAAAAGTCCCCCAATTCCCGTTCCAAACTGTGGTCTCCCCATGTAACTTTGTTTAACACTCCTTTATCCTTGTTTAAATGCCTAAAAGACAATAGGTCTTTCACTATTTCGATCCCTGCATATAAGCTTTTCAGTGGGATTCAGAATTAGAAAGTTCTGAAACAATTGGATTACTGTAGGGACGGTGATACATTTTTTATTTCAAAGGTATGTTATTGAAAGTATTTTTGATACAATAACGAATAAAAATATATAGACAGTGCGGTTCCAACGAATGTTGGGTACATACATAACATATATGAAAAAGGAAAATTCCCCCCACGCAATTGGCTGGGGGTATGATATGAACAGAATATCGAGTGTTTTCAAAAGGTATGTTTTGTTTAGTGTGAACTCCGTAATTGTAGAAACGTTGTATAAGGGGATGGAACAGGATAGGGAAGTTGAGGGGGAGGTAAAGGGTGTGGACACCAGTCTAGGACATAGGGTCGCAGTATATTTAAATTTATGAATATTTATTTTTTTGAGCATTTGGGGGTTTTCTGCCGACCTGATACATTTTTTATTTCCTAAATAAATTTTTGGGGAGGACAAGTTTTTGGGGTATGTCCCCTTTTCAGGGTTTTCCCAGGCAGTACTACAAAAATTTTTAGCAAAATTTTAGAAGAGATGTGGGGGATGAAGAAAAAAAAAACAGAAAAAAACACCACAAACAGAGTAACAGCAATGGTTAAGAGACTGGATTGGATAGAGATAAGACACAGCAAAAAACAAAAAAAAACGGGGGGGGGGGGGGGGAGGCGAAAACAACTCCGAGGGAGTCAGAAAAATGTTGGATAAAGATTGAGGAATCCCCAAAGGGAAACCCGGAATTTCCCGGCGAATCATAACAGGTATGAACACACTCACGGCAAGTCTCAGACTTTGTAGAAAAAAATTTAAGACGTTTTGTCAAGAATACGGGTTTCCGGGAAGACCCAATGATTTTTGAAAAAAACAAAAACATCGCAATTTCATCTAATACATTCTAGGACTATGGTTTAGTTACCCGATAGTAAATATCCTCCAAAAGGGGGGGTTAGCTGATGTCACAGATGCTTTTTTTCCCACCAAAAACATAAATACATGTGAGGATTTTCCAGTCTTGAATTCTACTTACAAACAATACTTGATTTTTAATAAAGACATCTATCTTCAATGTATGGGTATGCGTGGGAAGTAAAATGGCCCCCAAAATGCCAAATTTTTTTATGGTGACCCGGAGGAAAAATTCCTGAACGATGGGACAAAACGATATATCGCTATATTTTGATATTTTCATCATATGGACAGAAGGTGAAGAAAAAACCCAAAACAATTTTATCTTGGTCAACATTTTCATTATCAATCAAATAAAATGGAATACTCAACACAACGTAATTCCTAGACACCACCGTATACTCGGGGTGATACGTTCACACCCCAAAATACAGGAAACCCCCTGACAAATGCAAATCCC